>JAAXCT010002949.1:0-50006 GCA_012490785.1 Eragrostis nindensis
AGCTCGCCACACTTTGTGGCGTGGAGTGTGTGGTGGTGGCAGCCTGTGGCTGCACACCAAACAGGCCCAAACTTCGCGTCATGGGCAGATAGTGCAGTTGTTTATCTGTTCCACGTCGACATCAAAGCGCTACAGCTCCACGTCTGGCTCTACAGAATGGACAGTCAAAACTGCGCGAGGGTACTATCTGTCTGCACATGGTTTTTGCTGACTCGGGCGTGACAAGTTTGGCTTCTCAGGACGGAATTAAGGTTGATATTCTTTCAGTTGGACCTCGGCACAATGCCATGTGTGTGCTCTTACAGGTTGGTACTGATGTCCTCTACATTGATATCAAGAGCAGGACTGCGAAGAAAGTATATACTGTAACACCAGAGGATGGGGTCTTGTTCAGATTGGTTACCTTCTCACCTTCTCGATGATCTTTCCTCCCGTCTTTCCCGTTATTAAGGATGATAACGATCAAAAACGTCAGGTAGTCCTCTGAGGTTTGCATCTAGGTGTAAACATTATTTGTTTTTCGAATTGAAGTAGTGTGCTAGACTGGTGTTTGTATGATAAGCTTCGTTCTGCTTTGGTTTAATGTTCTTTGTATTTTAATTAAGATGGACTCACGATCTTTAGCCCAAGGAGAATTTCTTAATCAGATGCATAGTGGTTTCGCTCAAGATATCTATCACACTGCTTTGCAATTTTTTTTCTTACCGAAGGTTGCAAGATTGTTTCTCAGTCTGTCATTACACGTATACGTTGGTTTTGGTCATGTAGCTCGACCAAAGTTGTAGCAGTGCAGCTTCGACGTACCCTAATTATCGAGGAAATTACTTACTTTCTCCTGATCATCATCATAAAGGTTCTTCAATATCCAAGGTACACTAGTGGCAGTTAAGTTGCAACGGGTCACAATATATCTTTTCACAATTCATTTTCGTATTGGCATCGAGCCAAATTAAGACCAAACCATCACTAGCTCATGATTGATCAGTTGGTTACTCACACGACACACTAAACAGGCAACTGGGACAATTGGAATCTCACCTGAACCCGGATTAATCACGCTCCAAATAATTATAAGGGATATCGTTGAAAACCCGATTAAAAATTTGCAGTTTGTACTTTGGTTTTACTGACCCCAATTAAACTCTCAGACTCCATTGCATAAGCTCCAGCACGGACGCGACAGAAGCGAGCGGAAACTGGCACGACAGCCTTTATCTCGCACGGACGCAAACCTATCCATGTCGTGATGAGGCGTGAGCTGATCAATTATATTGGACCATGCGTGTACGTGATTAGTTAGTACGTACCGATATCTAACGTAGAATAAAAGCAGTGTCCTGTACGCTTCAAATAAATGTCTCGTACATACGGTACCGACCTGACTAAAATTCAGGTACGGAGCTGCAAAAGATTTGTCGGAGACATCAGCACGTATCTCAAATCTGGGGTTCTCCCATTGGGCAATTAAATGATCTAATGAGTCGCATGCATCAACCCATGCATTCCCATTGTAAGGTTACTGAAGGATGGACAAACCACTTATTACTCATATATCATTTTGCCCAGTATGCTTCAGTATAACTAACATAATTGCATGCCAGTTGCTGAGGTGACAGAAAACTTATAAAACGGGTTAGCGATAAGCCTATGCTATTATGCAACTAGGAGGGCAACACTAAAGAGGGAACATACTTTTGCTAGGCCGGTCAAAGCACGTAGGCTCCTGCTTGCTTTAGGGAGCAGAACACATCCCCCGTGTCCTTAAGCTGAAAAGACAACGCAAGGATTCCGGCTTTACGAGCAACCCCCTGCCACATTGCAAATCATATATCTTCATAAGCTTCTCTCGAGATCATGAAGCGTTTCAGGTCTCAACCAGTTTTCTCGAGGCATTCCTGACGAAATTCGCTTTCAGGACAGTACCATAAAGAGAATGATCCGAGTTAATCATTAATATTTATTAATTGATTAGACCTTCATCTGATAGTAAATATCCAATGTTTTAGTTTAATGTTGAACTAAGGCCTAATATGGCACAACTTGTGCTTGTTGAAAAAAACTTAACCTATTTAAAAAAGCTGATGAAAAAAATAGCTTCTACTTATTTCTGATTTAAACAAGCTCTGAAATAAGTTGTGTCAAACAAGGCATAAGTAATACTATTATAATATTAAAATCGAAGAGATATTGCATTCAAAGGCCGGATCTGCCAGTTCCACCCTATGCATTGTCAAGTGAGTTGATTTTTTATTTCAAAATGGCAAATGACGTGGCCGTGTTATTTTCATCATGCCTAAACCATGCATGGTTGTTGCCTGTTGCTAACGTACTACCTATGATTATCTTCTCTTCTTGTGTCGAGTTCTGCTGCCTGGCTTGATACTGACCAGAGCGGTTGGTCGGCCATGTCCCCCAACTGATGAGCCAGAGCTGACGTGGACGTTTAGCTAGCTCTCGGCCACCAGCCATTGCTAAACGCGGTTATAAACTGATCCAATAATCAGCAAGCCACTTTGCAGCCCCATCTTGACGCGGTGGGTGGCCATGACATATGCATAGATTACACGTGTGGGGTCAGGTACTATATATGTTATTGTATATACTTGTGCACATCTGGTAGGTCAACTCCTTCAAAACTCATTGCCCAAAATTTGTAGTGAAAAAAGGTGTGGTTCATTTATCGGTATTCTGAATGTTACTCCCAAATGCGCTATATTTGTGCATGGTTTAGTCGGCCAGACACCTCATAATTAAAGCCCCACTTTCTTAAATATATACTTCATCCGGTCACAAATTGATACTATCATATTGTCCTAACACATTAATTCAAGAACGGATGGAGTATATATTTTCACGGTTGGAGGACATTAGATGTACTATCTTAATTAGATCAGGGTTGGTTAACGTCACTACTACTCGGTAGTTGTTGGAACGGAACCTGAAATTCGAAAACTGTATTTCATCCACTAGAATAGAACATTTTTTTTCGCGGGTCACTAGAATAGAACATGACTTGGAAGCTTTTATATATCGTCACTTAAACACTATGTTGTTTGGGAGCGGAGGGGCTGCGCGGTGGACAAGAGAAGGATTAAGCATACAGCGGATACAGCCATAAGCAAATATCGATCGCACACTATATATCAAGGGTTCTCGCTCGTGTAGTTTAGGTTGAATTGTCACTGTACCAAACCAAAGCATTCTACACTAGTTATCGCTGTGATGTAGGTATCCCTGACCAAACGCGATTAGCATTGCATCATCACACCATCTGAGACACAAGTTACTGCTGGATTATTAATTTAATCTGGTGCATATGCTGCTGCACGAGCAAAGTCAAAGCTCGAGAACGGAGACGAGACCGCGCCTTGTAGACCCGGTGCACAAACCAGGCCGCTCAAGTCCAGGGAGCCGCCGGTCCACCGGCGGGGCCAGGGCGCCGTGTGGGTCCACGAGGCAGGCAGGAGCCGTTGGTCCCGTTGGTGCAAGGCCACCGTTGCTGCTGGGCCGGTCTGACCGGAGCAGGCCATTGGTTGGGCTCGCACGGCACCTAACCGAGTTTGTGGCGCGTCACGGTCGGTCCTCACTAGCCGTTATATCCGCCTGGTTTTCCTACGGTATCCTACCCCCTGTTTCCATCCACCCCGTTTGAATAGTTTGTTCTTTTTCTTGCGAATCTGGAATTAGTTTTTTTTTCAAATTGAAAAATATAAAGTAATTTGGATATGAGCTAAAGGTTCACTAGAACTTATGGTGTGTTATATTCGTTAGTTAGAAAGGAAATTATTTGAAGCAATAAAGTGTATACTATGTGTTATTAAAGCACGAAGTGAGTTTCCCTCAAAAAAAAAAGCACGAAGTAAGTATATCTCTTAGCAACCACACACTACACATATGCTACGAGTATTCGCTACTTTTACCATTGACGTGTACTAGGATATCTCAGTGTCGACGTGAATGGGGGACATGAGAAACTCAATGAACAATGCTGTGAACAACAGTCCACTAATTTTATATCTCAAGGAGTTCATTTGCCACTCTATAGTTTTATTAGGCCTAATTTACTTAATTTCATTTCTCTAATATGTTTTTTTCAAAAAGAGACACCCTTCTCGGTACAACAGATTGTCCCACCCGACGTTACGACAATACGTATTGCTCATCCCGCCGTTGCATGCCCCACTCTTAGGTAGTGTTTGGTTGCTCGAATCAAATCCATCCTGTAGGGGATGGTTCAGTGGATGAGATGGTCCAGCATAGGGTGGTTCAAGTAGGGTGTTTGGTTGTCTGAACGAGTGGTTCATGTTTTTGTTTGATTGACTGTATGGAATGGTTCAGGATGGTACAAGCTCATGTTTGATTGATTGAATGGGTCATGTATGGTAACCTTCCTTCCATATATGGTAGCTTTACCCCATATGCATGACTTCCTCAATTTATTCCTAACATACCTTAATTTGATTAATATTCCTTTATAGTAAAAAAAGTTTTGTGATTGAAACAATATATATAAACATGCATTAACAACTACCAAATGATCAAGCACACGTGATAAACACTCTTGTCTTACGTTCACCAAGCAAGGAACCTCTTACAATTAGGCGGACAAGTGATACTCTTGACATAATAATATAATATTCAATGCCTAAGAACACTTTTGAACATAGTCAACTTTAAACATTTTTAGTATAATCTGTACAGCAGCATTTTGACTGATTCCAGTCAAATGGATTCATCGTTGTCTGTTCTATAGTTCCTCAAATCTGCATTATTTTTGGAGCCACTTAAGAATGCTTTTTGAATTTTTGAAAGAGAAAGAAAGGATGAATTTTGAAGCAAAGTTGCCCCAAATCGCTGCTGCTCCTCATGGCAGGACGTCGGGGAGATGGGTCCTCGCATGGCGGAAACAGGCTGAGGCAGCCGCACATAGGGCCGGCAAGCTTGTAGCGGAGACGGCCAGTCGGAAGTGCAGTTGCAGGCAGGCAGCGGCTCGTCGCAGGGAAAGACGCGAGAGGAGAGGGCGCCCTGTTCGTCGCCGTCGCTGGAGAGATGAAGGTGAGAAGGCCGGGAGGAAGGGGGGTTAGGCAGTGAAGCCACGCCCGCGTCCCGTCCTGAACGATGTGGTTCGATGTTTTTTCCGCACAGCTCGGTTCAGCATCGCATGAGAATATTCGTGGAATCTGAACGAAGCTATCCGGTACCGATTGGTTCAATTCGGGCAACCAAACAGCGTGATGATGTCAGATGCAGTACCATTCGATACAGGATGGAGTCATTCAACAAACCAAACACTACCTTAATCTTTTGATCATCACTAATCGCTGTGTTGCTTGCCAACATGTGATGGTCATACGACCGGTCCGATGACCCGGTCATATTTATAGCAGTGCTCGAAATGCAGTTTCCCTCTTTGGCCTTTTGTTTCCAACCTAGAAGTATGCCAAAAGTAGCAGACGGAGAGTGATGCCTGCAGCCACCCGCTGGCGGCTATTCTTCAGAGTTCAGACCGGCCTTTTACTACTGAACATTTGTGCCAGCCTTGACCAAATTTGACTTTGCAGAAAAAAAATATTGACTTGGAGGGAGAGCGAGTGGGTGCAGTTTGACAGTGATTGTGACCATAAAACTCGCGTTAATCAAGTCAGATATTACAAGAACCAGATGAGAAAACATGCAGTCAGATTTACCGCCAGAATAACTCCGCTAGAGACAGAAGCAGGCCAACTAATGTTCCATGTAACTATGTAAAGCATCATATATCGACGAAATACCTTGTTTTCCGTATCATGCTGCCCATATATTTTTAACTCAGCTTCATAGAAAACAGATAAGTTCCACTACGGATAATCACTAATATTGGGTGCAGAGAGCATCGTGTATAAATAAATCAAGGACGAAATGGCACATCAACGTCTCAGAGGTGAGAGGATGTATTGTAGTACATTCTCATCCATGCAACGTCTGCGCCCCCGTGGCAGTTTATTGATTATTGCTCCGGAAAAGAAAATTCGTGTTGCACATGCATGCGTGATGTAAACCGGACACCATCGCAATAAACTTATACTTGACAGAGAGTTTGGACTTCAGATTAAGAAAACATGGGTGTACATATTTAATTGGCATGGCAATACTCAATACTGTACTGTACTGCTAGCTAGATTCGTGGATTATGCCGCGAACATGAATGATAGAAAATTATTTGCGTGGAAATAGCGACCCAAAACAAGTCATAAGAGTCACACTGTACTTAACTGTGTTCGGCTGCCATCGACTTGACTGTAGAGTCCGATGAAGAAGCAAGATCGACTTCTAGGAGAAAGCGGAGACCAATGTGCAGTCGGATCGTAATTGTACGCCCAGTCATTCCATTCCCAAGTCTTGACGAGCCAAACTTCTGTGTTGAAAGTCAAAACAGTATGTGATGGATCATAGTTTAGATACCGATAGAAGGCGACTATTGCCATGAATTTACTTTCTTATATGCAATTGTGTTTTTGTTTTCACTTGGACATACTTATAGTGCAATTGTGTTTTGCTTTTGTACGGTACTCTTTTTAACAAAAGGAAAAAGAGAACATGTCTAGTCAAGTTCTCGAAGAAAAAGTGCATTTTGTTCGTGTCAATCCTCAGCCACAAAGACCTACTAGAACTATAACAGAGACAATTTTTTAAAATAATTCGAGTCATAAGAGTCACACTGTACGTAAGTGTGTTCGACTGCTATCGACTTGACTGCTAGAATCGGATGAAGAAGCAAAAATCGACTTCTAAGAGAAAGGGACACCAGTGTGCAGTCAGATCGTAATCGTACGCCCAGTCACATTCCATTCCCAAGTCTTGACGAGCCAAAACTTCTGTGTTGAAAGTCAAAACAGTATGTGATGGATCATAATAACCAGTGTAGTTTAGGCACCGATCGAAGGCGACTCTTGCGATGAAAAATTGCATTTGTTTCTTATATGCAACTGTGTTTTCATTGTCACTCCGCACAAATACTTGACTTACCGTGCTCATGTGTTAACTTTTGTACAGTACTCCTTTTTATAACAGAAGGAAAAAGAGAACATGTTTAGCCAAGTTCTCAGCGAAAAGGACCTAGTACTAGAACAAAGACAAATTTTCGAACTACTCATTCTCAGCCACAAGGATATATAAACCTTTTTCTTTTTGAAAAGTATTCACTTCGATTGCATGTATTTACCACTAGTACAAATGCACGCGCCACGCACGTGTTCGACCAAATGACACTACTTGGGAGGACCTTATCATAAAATAAAAATAATATGATGCACTATGTACTTATCCCCAATAAACGGAGGAGATGACAAGCATCAGGAAGATACAGATGACACCATCGAATTAATCATCCTACAAATTAGAAAGGAAAAATAGTGTTCCTATCAGTGTAAATATGCCATTTTCTATCAGAGTATTAGTGTAGTAAGAAAAGGTCGAACCATATTAATCTCATTTTGATAATATTGTACACTGGATTTCAGTAGACAAACAAATAAATAGACCATATATCAATCACCTGAAATGCTAAGAAAAATAAGCAGAACATGCATTTTATTTCATATATTGCCTTACAAAATGGAAAACACCAATAATTATTATAGATTAAGATTGTGGGAGGAGCAGGAGGATTCAGTGAAACATGATAAAACAACTATGATTAGTGATTACATTGGAGCAGCCTCTTACATTATTGTCTGACCTATGCATTTTGCAATAATTTCTGTAGGAACAACAAACAATGAAACCATTTTTGTGGGACCATAACACCAACCATCTGAAAGCATGCTATGTAGTCACAATTCAGACATCTTACATTTTCATTCAACCAACTGAACAAATCTTCATCGCAGGTCCCCTTTGTCTCCTACTCTCCTCTCCTGAAACACATTGCAAATCATATTCGTCAAATGAAGCCTCTAGTCAATGATTCAGCTGCTCCAAAAAGATAAAATAAAAATGGAGCATGCTGTATAAACAGCTTGGCTTTCAGCAGCTAAGGAGCTTGTATCACACCCAGCCTGCACAGCAAAAGCATTCAAATTCTAATACACATCATTCTTTCTTTTTCCTTGTGTTCCACCATGCACACATCAATACATCACGTATTCAAAATAGGATATCTGACTTAAAAAAGAATTGAGTATTTGAATTGTTACTTAAATATGAACATTATATCATTACAAACTGGTTATGTTCTAAACATCTCTAACTCGCGCCATTGATATTTTCACAATTTTATCACTATAAAACATCATACGTATATTCAGTGGAGCAAGCAATTTCAGAAACTACAGACCCTCCATGTCTGTGAACTGGCTTTAAATAGTTATAGCACAAAATTGTCTCTCATTGTCTCTCCTCTAAATATTGCAGTACGCAAAACAAAACCGTCTACAAGTAGATATTCCAGCTATCAAGCTTGCCGAGACTGCTGAAGTCACAGAAGAGATCATATTAACATCACTGAGACGAGCCCTTACACTACATTCTGCTCTGCAAGCACACGAGGGTCACTGGCCTAGCGATTTCAGTGGGCTCCTGTTCATTATCCCCATTATAGTACGTGCTTTACTGAATCTTGCAGGCCATTTGACGCTTCCACTGAAATTGACAGATGTTGGGAGTTAAAAATAACGCATGGTTAAACAGTTCTTGAACGTGAATAAATGCTTACAATATGGTTCGCATGCATGCATGCAACTTACCTGAATTCTGTATATTCTGGATTTCTTCAGGTATTCGCTCTTTATGTGACTCGATCACTCGATACCATCCTATCTGCAGAACATCGATATGAGATATGTCGTCATATTTATAACCATCAGGCATGTCCACAACATTGCAATCGCTTTACAGAAAATAATACCATATATACCAAAGTAATGCAGCACTGTATTTTCCTTAGGTTCCACAGAGTATTTGACCAAGTATGTTTGTCCATGTAGAATGAGGATGGCGGTTGGGGCACACAAGAGGTGGGACCAAGCACTATGTTTGGTTCGTGCTTAAACTATGCTACGTTAAGGATTCTTGGTGAGGCATGCACGCATGATGCGTTGACCAAAGGACGTGCATGGATTTTATCTCATGGAAGTGCTGCTGCAATACCACAGTGGGGAAAGATATGGCTCTCTGTATGCTTCTGAAACAAAGGAAAATCATTAATTCAAGTAATATTTATTGCATATGACTGTGTTTGTCAAAGAAACAAGGCTCACGTTCTCTGACTAAAAATTATAGTTTACGTCCTCAGTCCATGCACACCCTTTTTAAAATTTCTAGCTTGCGACAAAAATAAGAAACTTGAAGTGGGACGTAGTATGAACGTGGCTTTCTAGATGATGACAATATCAATATGTGTATGTGCCATCAGCTGGGTAGAAAAGAAAATAGGTGTGAGTTGACGAGTCCTTGTATTTACGAGCTAACTATTAGTTTTGTGGTAGGATATGTGCCCCTTGATTGGGTGACTCATCTATCTTACAAGATTTGTCGGTCCCAATCCGTCACACGCATTATCTTCGTAGGGGTAGGGTTTATTACATGAATTCATAGGGCGGTGTATGTGCATCTATTGTGTTTCATAAAAAGAGGAAATACATCAAAATCTTTCGTGATGGATGTTGGGATCATGGAGGGACAACATAAATTGTAAAGTTGCTTAAAATTACAGTAAGCAGTGTTGAGCCAAGTACTATCGATCATGAGCCTCACAAATAAAAGATGACAATGTTCAGAGAAAGGAGAATTCTATGGGTAACTCTAGTTAAACTGGACCATTTAAACTGTGAGAGCAGTTTTTTCCTTCTTGAGTAATTATACAGATGTTAGCAATTGTCAACCTCTTGACTCCATTGGGTTTTTCTTTTTTAGATATAAGATCTTAGTATATAAGTTTTATTAACTTTATATATAAATTATCACTTAAGTTCTAAGAAGGGACTATTTTTAATCAAAGGTGGTCGGTTTATATGATTGGTCTGGAAATGATTCTCTCGTCCCAGAATTATGGATGGTTCCATATTTTCTTCCAATTCATCCAGGTACTTTCTTCCTTTATCAACACAATCATTATAAAAAAGATTTACTAATATGAAGGAAATGTTCCATCATATATCCGTCAAATTACACATTGATTTTATAGATCTTCCCATTAATTAGAATATGAATGGACTTTATGCATCTTATGCATCTAAAATTCGCTTACCGCTCGGCTTCCATGTGGTCAGACACGTGTGTGTGTGTGTGCGCACATAACACATGCCTTAGAGCATCTCCAGCAGAAGACTCAAAATTGAAAACCTAAAATCAGTTTTAGGTAGAGGAGAGAGAAGATTTACAGAAAAAATTTGTGCTCCTCTCCAGCAGACTACCTAAAAGTGGATACCTATAAAGCTTTCTAAAAATACACCCACCTTTAAGGGGTATTTTACAAAACTTCAAGACACATAAAACCATGAATAATTACAACTTTTCGCAAGGGCACTTATGCAAAAATCACCAAGCCTTTGCTCAGGCCGTCGCCCCTTTCCTCCCCTCCTTCCGTCGACCCCCCTCATCCTTCCCTTCTCCACACGCAACTGCGCCCCGGCGAGCCGCGTACCCCACCTCGACGCCGATGCGCACCCCGGTGAGCCGCCCACCCCGGCGAGACGCGCCGCGTGCCCTGGTGAGCCGCCTCCAATCAAGCTCGCCCGCCGCCGCGACTCAGGCTCACTCGCCGGGTCCCTCGCCCGCCCCAGCAATCCATCCGCCGCGACAACGCTGCTGGCGGTGTCGTGGGCGAGGGGGCGGCAAGGTCGGTGCGGCGCCATCGGCAAGGGCAAGCGGGGCAGGCTCGGATGGGGCCAGGATAGGGAGCTGCGGCTTTGGGGACCCGAGCGAGTGGGTCAGGGAGGAAACCGGTGGACGGCGGCGAGCTCCGGTCGACGACGCATCGCGGAATCGCGGCGGCGAGTGGCGGCGGATCAACGGGAAATGTCCCGTGCAGGGCGGTTGGTGCTTCCCGCCGTTGCTCAAAGAATATAGGTTTCCAGGAAGTGGAAACTCAAATTTGAGTTCAGGAGAGAGAAATTTAGGTAGAAACCAAAAAAATTTAGGTTTTGGTATCCGTTTAGGTACTCTGTTGGAGCAGTTTTTTGGCCGTTTTGACAGTTTTTAGGTTTTGGTATCCACTTTAGGTGTTCTGCTGGAGATGCTCTTACACTTTGGTCCTTACTTGGAGTAAAACGGTTAAACCCAAGGTATCATGTACTCCCTCCATCCCACAACAAGTGACATCCTAGAAAATTCAGACAGATTAGAAGTGGAGCAAAATGACCCCGGTACCTCTAATTATTAGTGATAATATGCCTTATATGAGCCAACTAAATGTGAAAAAATGTTCTTTAGTTCCGCTTGCCTGCCTTTTAATGATGTGCACCAAATCAGCTTTCCAGAAATACGAGATTAGGTTGCCATAAATTGGCTAGGTGACCCCACAAATTGGCTACAACGTCATTTTCTATGGGACAAAATTTAAACGCTTCGATGCCATTTGTTGTGGGGCGGAGGGAGTATTTAATTAAAAAATGAACAATGCATGTATGCTAACCCTCACCCACCTAAACAAGCCATGCATGATTATCTACTACTGGTCCAAACTACCTTAAACATCCTAATTAGTTTTTGAATGAAAATTTGTTTTGGACAAACAAATAACATGTCAGCAGATTCATGACCGATTATGGAAACCAAAAAAAAATGATGAACCATATCATTCAAGTAGCGCATTGCTTTGTACTACATCATTTTGCTGGAGCTTTTAGTTTACATAATATTTCTCTTTTCTGCTGCAAAAGGGGTTGATAAATGATCCATAGTATATGTGTAATCTTTAATCGCAACTTGGTTTTGATATGTAGACCCTCTATCTGCGGGTAAGTATGCATGAAACCAAAATAAGTATTTTCTAGGGAGGAAAAACAGTATTTTGATTTCAACCAAAATTAAATTTAAATTTGAAAAAAGATATCGCCAAGCATTATGTATTCCTAATAACTAATGGATTAATGTATATAGCAGTATATGGTTCTCTGTTCTCCGATATCATGAACTTTTTTTTATTTTTTCTGTGTGACTATATATTCTGAATTAAAACAATTTCACTTCCACAGGACGGTTCTGGGTATTTAGCCGGATGATATACATGCCAATGGCCTATCTCTATGGGAAAAAAATCGTTGGGCCACTTACTCCAACAATATTAGCAATAAGAAATGAACTGTATGATAAGCCATACAATGAGATTGATTGGGGGAAAGCTCGTCGTACGTGTGCTGAGGTTTGTTTACAATTTTTGTCTGGTCCCTATTGCCAGCCTCATTCATTAAGCACAAATTATATCTGTTGCAGGGGTGTTTGTTGAATAAGTTAGTTTTCATAGGATTTTCACAACAATAAATACATAGATTTTGAACGTTTGATTTTGTCTCAGTTCTACTGTTGTACAGGAAGACCTTCGCTACCCACGAACATTAGTGCAGAATGTTATATGGACTTGTGTAAATAAAATTGTGGAGCCAATGCTGAATTTTTGGCCAGCTAACAGACTAAGAGATGTGGCTCTGAGAAATATCATGAAACATGTCCATTATGAAGACGAATGCACAAATTACATCAACATATGTCCCATCAGCAAGGTAATATATACAAGAATATGGCCTGGTTATATACAAGAATAAGACCTGGTTGCTTGAGCTTTCCAGAGAGAGAGAGAGAGAGAGAGAGAGAGAGAGAGAGAGAGAGAGAGAGAGAGAGAGAGACGACTCAACATATGCCCTAATAGCAAACCTAATTTTAATTAATTTAGGAAATGAAAACATTCTTTTCCTGGTCATCTCTTTATATGATTAATTATACTGGAACTTGTCCTCAAAGTATCGCCAACCGTTAAATTACCACCTCAGCTTTACTTGTATTGTTTGTGTGGTCTTGCAAAAATATTGAGTTTATCTATGTTCAATAATAATATGAACTTGCAAAATCAAATGCAGAACTATATGCTGTTATCTCACCTTTCATAATTGGTCATTATGGGACTTCAACGCTATGCATCTAGTCAGGTGAATTCGTATAGAATTAGTCGAACAAAGTTTCCATTTCAAGGTTATTTGTAATTAGAGACAAAAATGACATTACCATATCTTAACCAGTTAATTTTCTATGCAACCACCATTTTAACTTTTTTTTTTGAGAATACCACCATTTTAACTTTGAAGGTTAAGACGAATGAATATTTATGGATATAAAAAAGTTTTGATGTATCTCTGAACAGTTTTTACACAAGCCTTTTCGTTCTTTGATCTTATACAGAACGTTCAACGTTGCCTTATATAGGTTAGTTGTTGTTTATGCATTCTTCAGATAACTATAGCACATCCTACTATGTTTAGGAACCCACTTGTTGCATATTACTCGTCCAGATTTAAATTTTAGCTTCGGAACAGCTAATTTTCTTGAGACAATGATGTTGGGTTTTTTTTTTTTTTGAAGTTTTAGGTCATTCATTTTTTATATTATTCATACCATAAGTAGCTTTAGTCCTGAACAAGGATCTTGTTTCATTACTTACCTCTTGTTAGTTTCCTGTTTATAGGTACTAAATATGATTTGTTGTTGGATCGAAAATCCAAATTCGGACTCATTCAAGCTGCATCTACCTAGGATCTATGATTATTTATGGGTTGCGGAGGATGGCATGAAGTCACAGGTAGCATCTTTCATCGCCATGTGTCCTGTTCAGTAATTGTACGTACTTCACTTCACTTGGCCACTGTTACAAAGGACTTAAAAGCATTAATACCGGTACAAACATAAACTATTCCATCCGACTGATCCATGTATTTTAAGCAGATTGTCTGCTTGTAATTATATATTTTCTGATTAATAATTACTGCATGCAGTTTCTTTAATCATGGCCCAAAACACCATAAAATGTTGTCTATTTGTAACTGTTCTGTGTAAACCAGAGTCTTTTCATGTATTGCATACTATTTTTCTAATGAAGCGAAAATTTTGATATTGCGATAACACTTTAACTAATAATTTAGCAAGTGAATTGGATACCTTTTTATTTTACTAGATTTTTTTTGTTTTTATACAAACGTTGCATTGACTATTTTTATGTTGAAGTGTTGATAAAAAACTTTTCTGTCATAGGTTTATGATGGCACTCAAACGTGGGAGACAGCTTTCATTGTTCAAGCCTATTGCTCAACAAACCTTGTTAATGAGCTTGCTCCAGCACTTCGGAAAGCTCATGAGTTCTTAAAAAAATCACAGGTTCAGTGTTATGTGCTCCAGCACTTTAACGAATTAAAGCATTTGCACAGCAAATTCTGACATGATTCTTTGTTTATGTAGGTCCGTGAAAATCATCCTGACTATGAAAAATACTACCGCCATAGATCAAAAGGTTCATGGACACTTTCATCTGTAGACAATGGATGGTCTGTGTCTGATTGTACTGCCGAAGCACTTCAGGTAAGTACAGGTCGCTGCTTGCATTTGTGGATTATACTAGAAAGTAGGAAAAATTTCCATCATAAAATGATAAAATAGCAGATGTAACAGTTATCTAATACTCTTTCTGCTATATTTATATTTAGTCAAAAAGTTTTCACGGTTTAATTATGGGAAAATACCTTGTATGCCGCTTAAACTAAAACCCTTTGTATGCCATCCTGACAAAATGCCATTGACATAGCCGGTCTCATCCGTCATTGAGACAACGTTGCCATATGAGGTATTAAAATCTTTTAGGTGGCAAACAAGGGAAATTAAATCTAATCAACCATTATTATGAAGTTATATAGTTAAGCGCATATACATAAATTGCTGAAATAATTATGATTTGCACAATAGAATGATTTATAAGTTCTCAAGTGGTGTACGGACAAAATAGGACATGTGTGCACTTTGAAAATTCCCTAAAAGGTTACAGAAATTGAACAAAAAAAGAATGGCAGCAGGAGCCACATACATAACAAACATACGGTGCTCCAGCATTGTCTTCTTTCTAGTGTGATATGGATATATTGTCATATAATTTTGTACAAAAATCTATACCTTGTATAGTACCAATGAGTTTATTTCATTTTTAATTTGTGCATACAGATGTTTAATTACAATGCGTCCATGCATATATGTCACGGGTTGCATATATATCTTTAAAAAAAATCTTGGAAATTATTGGGGAGATTCCTACTGTGATATTCATAGTTTAAATAGGATATTGATATAGTTATGAAGCTATAAATTTAGATAGTGTCTATTTCAATAGGTGCATATTGAATATTTCCTCTATTTACCTTAGTTTCATATCCTTAGGCACTATTCCAGTTATCAAAGATCTCTCCAAAACTTGTAGGAGATCCCATAGAGAGAGAAAGGTTATATGATGCAGTCGATTGCTTGCTTTCTTTTCTGGTATGTTTCTGGCTGAAAGCATTTATCATGTACTTAAATTTTTTATCTGGGATTTATGAGGCTTTACCTATAGAAGATCCATTAATTCAGTTAACATATAGTAATTCCTGGTCCCGCTACCTCTTGCACTCTACAACAAGTTCAAATGGTTTTAACTTAAATGGGTCATGACAGCCATTATATTCTATCATTTTGGTTTGAGCAGAAATACAACTAAAAATGGCATCCATTATTTTCCCATTATGGTCTTCCACACTCATTTTGGCTGGATTGTGGTTCACCGGAGAAGTCAGCTAGCTTTGCATGGACAAAGCCTCAGCCAGATAGTTTGGTCTCAAATCCCACTTTCACTTGTTAAGCGGGACAGGCAACAATGCGGTCACCGGGACTTTAACTCAAGACCTCTTTCTCTGATATTATGTAAAGCTACTATATACCAACCAATTGCACCCAAAAGACTAAGTTGACTGGGAATGATGGCAACTCAGTTATGGTTTAACATCAGATTGAATTTCGGTTTGGTTGTAACTAATATTAATATCTGCTTGAACTACTGTGGCAGCGGATCATACTTCTCAGTCACCTAATCGACATGGCAATGTCAAAATATCAAGTTGTGGTTTTCTTTCATAGCCAAGACGACAAACCAGGGTTTCGATCGAATTAGGAGGATTAGAGAGGTTCAATAGTGAAGCTAGCTATGATTATGGTTTTGGGGCGTAAAAATAAAGAAAAAATCAATAGAATGGTCTAAAAAATAATCTGTTATTTCGCACACAGTGGTTATGTTAATCACAATGTTATTTTTCATTGAAGAACAAAGATGGCACTTTTTCTGCATACGAGTGCAAGAGAACTACTTCTTTGTTGGAGGTGAGCATTTTCAATCTTGCATTTTATTTTTATGGAAATCTGAAGTCATACATTTCGTTGTGGATTCTCTACCAGGGTATAAGAGCATACGTACAATAATAAACCACACATGAGATGCAATCAATATTTTCAAGTCCAGGATTGCAAAACATGTATTACTACATGCGCACTTGTGCTTTGTACATTTTATTTGTGTTGTTAAAATTGTGTTCTTGTTTGATACATAGTATCATTCTTGAATCCACACTAAACTAATTTTGTTTGTTCTAGGTTCTCAACCCTTCAGAGACATTTGTGAAAATTGTTGCTGATTATCCGTAAGAAACAAGAATATATACTATCTTTTGTAAACACAGTCGATTTTTTATTATATATATGTGGGAGCTAATTCATCATTCTTAATCAATTGATAGATCTGTCGAATGCACATCATCAGTTCTTCAAGCATTGATTACGTTCACGGAACTGTATCCTGGATATCGCAAAGTAGAGATAGCAAACTGCATTGAAAGCACATCCAGGTTCATTGAAAATGAACAACAAAAGGACGGCTCATGGTCTCTAAAATTATATATAGTGTTTTATATGTGTTGTATATTCAAAAGTTTGAACCTGCAGTCAATAAATTAGATTACATATTTTGCAACAGGTTTGGCTACTGGGGTGTGTGTTTCACTTATGGGACATTCTTTGCAGTAAAAGGATTGGTTGCTGCTGGAAGAACATATGAAAATAGTTCTTCCATCAGGAAAGCATGCAGATTTCTGTTGTCAAAGCAGCTAAGGACAGGTGGATGGGGAGAGACGTATCTTTCTAGTGAAACTGAGGTGATTTTTATTTCCATTTTTTTATATAGTTCTTATTCTTTTTCTTATTTGACCATTTACTTTCTTTGGGATTTGATCAAGTGATACTTGCAATCTCAAAAAATAGTGATACTTGCCTAAATTATCTGTGACAAAGATTTTAATCTGATCGGTCATGGATACTAAGACCCTGTTTGAATCCATAGGACCAATTGTATAATCAATAGGTGGGAAACAAATAGGGCCTGAATTTAGTTCCTGGAGGATCCAATCATAGAGGCTAATTTTTAGTCCCCTATAGGGGAACCCAACTAATAGGGACGAATAGTTATCCCTGTAGTTAGACTAACAATTAGTCATGACTCCAAACATACAACTGACTAAAGGTTAGCTGACTACCATGGCTGCTAAAATTATGGGTGGGACTTTCCAACCTTCCTGCTCCCTCCGTCCAGAAATATAGTGTCCATCTAGTTTTGTCTTAAGTCAAATTTTTAGAACTTTGACCAACAATATATATAAATATATATTGTTTCATACTCAGGTAATTATAAATATATATTGTTTCATACTAAAAGAGTTACATATTAAATATATATTGTTTCATACTAAAAGAGTTACATATTACAATAGTCTATTTCACGATGAATCCAATAACATCATTTTTTGTGTTGTCAACACTTATAGTTTTGTCGATATTGTTGGTCAAAGTTAAAAAAAAATTAACTAAGAACAAAACTAGATGGACACTATATTTCGGAACAGATGCAGTATATTTTCAGCCCATCAAGATTAAATATGCTAGCCCAAAAAGTTTGTGCACATGTGCACCAAATACTTCTTGTGCAGTTGATATTTTCCCCTAACAGTTACTCAGGTAATTATTAATCATGAACTAACTGTTAGTTCTATGGTTCGAAACATGGCTTAAATTGCTAGAACCATCAATACATACGTGTTCAAAGTTAATTAGTTCAAAGCTCCAACCTTAAATGAATTGTCCCATGATATGTATGGTTTCCTTGATGGCAGGTTTATGTGGAGGCTACTAGTCCTCATGCAGTGCATACAGCTTTGGCAATGTTGGCTTTAATTCTTGCTGGGCAGGTATATATTGTTACAATCGGGTTGTCATTAGTACGTATACATGGCAACACTGTATCAATGTGCGCATGTTGTTTCATACTGGGGGATTTCAAAACAGGTTGAGCGGGATCCAGCGCCACTGTACCATGCTGCAAAAGAATTGATCAATATGCAACTAGAGTCAGGCGATTTTCCCCAACAAGTAAGTCGCCTATTCTTTTAGCCTACATTAATTATCACGGATTATGTAGTTTCAAGTTTCTTTTAGCAGTCGGGTTGCTGTCACTATTTAATTGAGTATTACATAACTACAAATCCTATTATCTCTTCCTTATTCTGATGGTCCCAACTCACATGTCACAACGGTCAAAAACACAGTTTCTATGTACAGTTATGGATATACATCTATGCTGCAGTGGCAGAGCTGAGATTCCGTAGATGGGCATCATTTTTTGATTGGGCATTCATTTTTCCATATTTTTGAGGCTGGGTATTCATTGTTAGATCAAATCTCTGTATTTTTTCAGGATTTTTAACATACATTTAGCTTATTTTTAGAATTTGTGGGCATTCATATGAATGCCATAAAGCATGGCCAGCTCCGCCAGTGCTACGCTGTCATCTTGGCACTAACAGTTTTGCTTTTGGCAGGAACATATTGGGACCTATAATCGGAACTTTTACTTCAACTACAGTAACTACCGGAACTTGTACCCAATTTGGGCGTTTGCAGAATTCCGGAACCGACTTCTTGCACAGAAGAAGTTAAATGGCGCTACATGATTGATGATTCCTTTTCCTCCCTGCTCGTACGAAAGATGCTGTCTGGTAATTAACTGAATGTATGAATAATAAGAATTTGCTATGTACTACCTCCGTCTCAAAATAGTTGTCACTGTTGACTTTTGATTGTCACGTTTGACCATTTGTCTTATTTGGTCAAAAAAAATTTCGTGCAAACATTAATTATTTTTTCATCACATGTTTTATCATCAGTATTAGTTTAATCATGACATATTTGTTTTAATCTTTGTAAAAAATTTTGAATAAGACGACGGTCAAATGTGATGATCAAAAGTCAACAGCGACAACTACTATGGGACGGAGGTAGTATAAGAAGACCTGCATGGAAAAGGTACATAGTCAAACTATGATGTAATAAAGGCCGGACAACAATATCCATGGATCCAATCTACAAAAAGTAAATAAAGTCTGCGATATGTTATCCTCCACAAAAGAAATACTGCCTGTGGAACAATTTAAACGGATGTTGAGCGAAAGAGATAGCCCATTACAAAACTGTTATGAATGTGTCGGACAAGAGTAGGATTTGCATTCTGTAACAATGAAAGCTTATCCTACCTACCAGCTGCACCACGGCTAATCCCGAGCTTCCCGGCAATGCAAGATCTTGTACGTGTCGGATCATTCCTCTTCCCAGATCTGCTGATTCGCCATCCAACACCTCTTCAATCTATCTATCTATAAAACGACATGATTTACTGCTCCAATACATTCGTCCACCGCAAAACCACGGCGATTCCACGATGGGTTGTCATGGCGCCAAAAAGAAGAAGAAGCGGCGGTCCTCCCGGTTAGGGACGGTGGCAACCCCGGCCGCCGCCGTCTCCGCCGTGCTCGACAACGACGACCTCCTTGGGCCTTGTTCGTTTTGCATGGAATGCCTAGGATTTGGGCCACAATCCAGTGGGTTTTGATGGTCTGGAGAGAATCCTGGGGTAGACTAGAAATGTCGTTCGGTTATGTTTGGGCTGGATTCCCACCGACCCCAATCCTGACACTAAGCCCAACAAAACACTGGAAATCGCTCCAAGTGTCCGACCCCGTGGAACGACTCCGATGCACGCGACCAAGGCGAGGCGAGGGCGACGGGCGGCGCAGCGCGTCGGGACGGCGGCGTGGCGCGGCGCGACACCACGGCGACGGCGCGGCCCTTCCGATGCCCTTCCCCTCCTCAGTCTTTCTCGCCGGTACGACGTCTCTCTCTCTCCCCTTCGTCTTGTTCTTGGATCTTGGACGGCTCGGGGTTCTTGCATCTTGTTCTTGGATCTTGGATGCCTGCGGCGATCCCATCTGCTCCCGTGCCAGCGCGCACGCCGGCGGTGGTGCGCGCCGCTCTTGGTCGTGTGTCTGGTCTGCGCGTCAACGCCATCAACACCTAGCGAGCTCCTTCAATCAAAGCTGCTCGATCTGTTCTGCTCGGCTCACGGGGCTGCTCGATCTCTGGTGTCAGCAGAGAGAGCCAAAGCTCTTTTTTCTTTCTTTTTCTCTAGTAGCAGCTAATCTTGTGCGCTGGCCACTGGTTTTCTCCTCGTGGTAGTCCTGACCTTGCTGTCCGTTCAACTCGCCCTTTACCAGTTCGATCGTTTGCCGCACTGTGCCATGGCCTGTATACTTTTAGCGTTGGCTTTAATCTCTCTTGTTTTAGCATCAGTACAATCGTAGGGCCATGTCCTGTGCAGGAGTTCACGCGTTTGGATTTTGCTGACCTGTTGTTAGACTTCACCGTGAGCTACGTATTGGTTGCCATGGATGGATGCTCACGGTGAATTTCTGTAAGTTAGTTTGCCATGGATGGATGTTCTTGCCGCCACTCTGCTTGTTCTGTTCTGGAGCGCAGTTCATCGTGCATCTGTTGGGAAGCTCACGACCGTGAGCCTGGCCAAAATACTTCTATAGCACCTGCCCAATCACCTGTTTTGTTTGCATTTGATAGCCTCGTCTATTAGTTGGTTGTAAGTATTAGTTCTGCTAGCTCCAGTTCAGTTCAACCTCGCGCTTAATTATGATAGGCTTTTTCCTTGCATCTCTTCTAGCCGCTACTGTTGGTGAATTCTGATGCTCAGCATAGCTCGCAAGTAAATCCACTTGTTTCAGTTTATGTATATGATTCTTCTCTGTATCGTTCAGTTAAATATCGTTCAGTTAACCAAAACACCAGTTGGTTTGAAAAGTGTAACACTTTGAACTAGTTTATCTCTCGGTTGGCTTAATTGCATGCTAGGTATCTCTCAGTTAATCTTTGCAGAGAGCTAATAATAGTTTAATTGCAGTCTCACCGATGCCTGAAGTATTTTGAACCTGATTTTGCAGGGAAACAATGATAGATGGAGCACCAAAATACGCCTGCTCAAGCTCAACCATAGATCTTCAGAAGAACCATTTGTTGTGATTCGTGTTGGTTTGAATGTAGATTAGCTATTTGAGAAAAGACCTGACTCCTTTTGGGGCTTGTTCTTCATCTATCTTTTTGTCTATTGATTGCTGCTACAGAACTATGGAATGACATGCTACAGAACTATAGCTGTCAATTGGTTGCTGCTACAGAACTATGGAATGACATGCTTAACAATCTGTATGCTGCCCTACATGCCCTTATCTGTTCATGAAGTAGCTACTTCTACTCTTAATTTGTTTCTTTGTTCGTGCACTCCCCAGTTATATCTAGTATAATATGTGTTTTGATCCTGCATGTTTGTATCAGACAAGCATTTTTTTCCTGCATGTTTCTGAGGCATGTGTTCTATCGAGTGAGTTATAAGAATTCTAGTGGATTCTAATCAGTAATTTGCTATTACTCGGTCAGAGTGCATGATGCTAGGATAAGCAATGTGTTCGGATCATGATATAAGAGTATAAGACAGAGAAGTAGTATTATGAAAAGGACAATCGGAGCCTGATAAAAATGGCATGTTTTTCCTCTGTTTGTTCCCTGTGCACTTCCTGCTCAACCGAACGGCAAAAACTCCTGCAAGGATCCGTTCCTGCACGTGGATGGGAGGATCACATGGATCAAGTGACACGCTTGGATCCACTTGATCCAGGCCTTGGATTAAATCAGGCATGGAATGAAAACTAAGCAACCGAACGAGGCCTTGGCGAGGTCCTCCTCCGCGTCGCCCTCCCCACCAGCCTCGTCCGCGCGGCCCTCGTCTACCGGCGCTGGCTCCGCGTCGCCGCCGGCCCGGCCTTCCTCCTCCGCTTCCACGACCGCCACCCGCCGTCCCTCCTGGGCTTCTACGTCCACTCCCCGCGCCTCCGCGGCTTCCCCAAGTTCGAGCCGATGCCCGGCCTGCCGCCGGAGCTCGCCGCCAGCGCCCGCCGCGCCGGCTCGGCGCTCGACGCCTTCGCGGGGACCACGTCCACGGCGTCCGTCCTGTACTGCCTCGACGGCCACCTCCTCGTCAGGCTCGGCAAGCCGACCAGCCACAGAGACGTGGTGCTCAGCCCGATGCGGCGCCCGGGGAGATCATCAGGAGGCCCGGCGGCGGTGGCAGCTGTCGTCCCGCCGCCGCCTCTCTCGGCGAGCTTCTACGACTACTCCGCGACGTGGCTCAAACTCAGAGATGACTTTCCCAGCCGCCGCGGCGTGATCGTCTGCGCCGAATGGAGGCACCGCGGGGACCAGACCATCAGCACGTACAATTTGAGAGGCGGCGCTTGGCACGAGCACAGCTCGTCCGCCCCCAAAACCAAGCTCCCTGATCTGATGCCGAACCAGCCATACTTCTTTCTCCCCATCGGCGACAAGGTCCACTTGGTTTCCTCCGCGAGCGTCATTGCCGAGCTGCGCTCCGCGTCGGCGTCGTGGTTGGAGACGTCGAATGTCTCGCTCGTCGCGCTCCCAGATGGCGTCAAGTACGAGCTGCGCCACAAACATAAGCTCATGGCGTGGGCAGATGATTCCGTGATTTATCTGATCAAGGTCGACGCCAAAAGGCTTCGGCTCCGTGTCTGGCTCTACACAATGGACAGAGAAACCTGGTCGCTGGAGGATACTCTGTCTGCTCACGGTTTTCGCTGGCTCCGGCGTGACAACCTTGTTTTCTCAGGATGGACGACTTAGCGAAGCCGCTGACGTTGTGATCAAAGCAGTTGGACCACGGCGCTGTGCCATGTGCGTGCTCTTACGGGTGGGTGCGGATTTCCTCCACATTAGTATCAAGAACAGGACCGCGGAGAAAGTGTATACCGTCACACCGGAGGATGGGGACTCCGTCAGACTGGCTCCCTTCAACATGATATTTGCTCCCGTCTTTCCAGTTATTAAGGATGGTAACGATCAGAACTAAATGAGAATGAGATCCTCCGTCCAAGGTTTACGTCTAGATTTCTTTTTGGATTGTACTAGTAGCTTATCCGGTGTAAACATTCGATTTGTTTTGCACATATTGCAGTAGTGTGATAGCTTCCTTTTTTAAAAAAAAATAGTGTGATAGTAATCTTTATAACCATGGTTTGCGTCATGCTTCCCTTGTGTTTGGTTGAATGTTCTTTTTGTTTTTGATTTGTATGGAGCACAATCTGTAGCCCCGGGAGAGTTTCTTCATCAGATTATTAATTAGCGGCCGCTCCACAACTTTTGATGGTGTTTGATGTGCTACTGTTCACAGTGCTACAGTACAAAATAGCTAGCTGAGCCCACATTTCCTTTACATTAATACAAGAGCTGGAGCACCGGAGGATGGGGATCACTCGATCAAAATGGTTCCCTTCAACATGGTCTATCCTCCCGTGTTCCCAGTTATTAAGAATGATAACGATCAAAGCTAAATAAGATCCTGCATGCATAGTTTGCATCTAGATTCCTTTTCGGTAGTACGGCAGTCTCTTATCGAGTGTAAACATTCAATTATTTTGCACGTTGCAGTGTGTGATATTCTTTATGGTTTGTGTAATGCTTCCTCATGTTTTTTTTTTTTTTTTGCGAAAGCAAGAGCTTTATTGATTAAGGTGGAGTTTGGATCCCCACTAATTTCTAAGAAGCTGGATTATGAGTTCTATAATCTGGTTTCTAAAAATATGGATAGGGCTGTTTGGATCATAGATTTTAAAATTTAGAAACCAGTTTTTTTGGTTTTTGTTAATGACGAGCATGTTAGAGATAAACATGTACTTGCGCATGTGCTATGGTTGAGATAAGGTGATAGTTAGCTTATAGTTGTTAGCATGTTGTTGTAATCTGTTGTATAGATGACACCGAATCTCAACCATACCATTGCTTGACTTGTAATCCACGCATGAGGAGGTTTCATGCACTTATATAACACGCAGCCGCCGTAGCTGAGAGGCACGGCGTTCCACCCTAATCTTCCGCTCCTCTGATTTTCTACATGGTAATCAGAGCCTCCACAAACTAATCCTACCACCACCATCGCTCATCATGTCCAGCACTTCCCCTAACCCGATGAATCCCTTGATCGGGATAGCAATCTCTGAGAAGCTGTCGAGAGCCAACCATGCAACATGGAAGGCACAAATCCTCGCTGCCGTCCGAGGAGCGCGCCTGATGGGTCACCTCTCTGGTGTCACCGCCCCTCCTGCCGAGAGGATCGATGGCAAGGTTGATGGGAAGGATGCGCAGATCCCTAACCCGGCCTATGAGGCCTGGTATGCCACGGACCAACAGGTCCTTGGTTTTCTTCTGGCGTCCCTGTCGAAGGAGGCGCTGATTCCGGTGGCCGCAAAGGAGACTGCGGCCGCTGCATGGGCTGAGATCGAGTCCATGTATTCATCTCAGACCCGGGCTCGCGCTGTGAATACACGGCTAGCCCTAGCTACTGCCCAAAAGGGCAACCAATCGATCGCGGAGTACGTCGGAAAAATGCGTGCTCTCGGCGACGACATGGCGGCTGCTGGACGTCGCCTTGATGACGACGAGCTCGTGGAGTACATACTCACCGGGCTAGACTACGACTTCAATCCCGTCATTTCCTCCATCCTGGCGCAGAAGGAGCCCGTCACCGTGGCCGAGGTGTACTCACAACTCCTCGCCTACGAGACGCGAGTTGATCTCCAGCATTCCGCCAACTCTGGCGGCAACTCGGCAAACGCCGCGCAGCGCGGCGGACGTGGCAACATCAACCCAAGTCGGGGCCGTGGCGCACCCAGCCGTGGTCGCAGCCCCGGCAACTCCGGCATAGGACGCGGACGTGGAGGGCCATCCAACACCAACAATAATGGTCCTCCGCATCGCCAAGGAGGAGGTCGCGGCAACTCCAGCCGCGGCAAAGGACCCCTCTGCCAGGTGTGCTTCAAGACTGGGCACACGGCAGATCGATGCTGGCACAGGTTTGAAGAAAACTTTGTGCCAGATGAGAAACATGTCGCAGCTGCCATGAACTCCTACAACATCGATCCCTACTGGTACACCGACACGGGTGCGACAGACCACATCACGGGCGAACTGGAAAAGCTAGCCGTCCGTGATAAGTACAATGGTGCGGAACAAATTCACACCGCTAGCGGTGCAGGTATGGACATACGTCATATTGGTCATTCTACTATACATACCCCTGCTCGTAATCTTCATCTTCGCAATATACTTCATGTCCCCAAAACTAAGAAAAACCTTGTCTCTGTTCATCGATTAACCCTTGACAATAATGTTTTTCTTGAATATCATCCATATTTCTTTCTTATTAAGGATCGGGACACGAGGAGAACTCTGGTTAGAGGGCCATGTCGCAAGGGGTTGTATGCGCTTCCTGCACCATCTACTACCAAGCAAGTTTTTGGAGTCAATAAGCCATCTTTTGAGCAATGGCATCGTCGCTTAGGGCACCCGTCGCGTCCTATAGTTCAAAGAGTTATTCAAGATTTTAAACTTCCTTGTTTAGTTGATTCGAATAATGACTCAGTTTGTGATGCTTGTCAACAAGCAAAGAGTCATCAGCTGCCGTATCCCAAATCCCATAGTGTCTCTAGTCATCCTCTTGAGCTTGTATTCACTGATGTTTGGGGTGCTGCACCTGATTCTGTTGGAAGATATAAATACTACGTGAGTTTTATTGATGATTTCAGTAAATTTACTTGGATTTACTTGTTGAAGTTTAAATCTGAAGTATTCCAAAAATTCCATGAATTTCAAGCTCTTGTTGAGAGACTCTTTGATCGCAAAATTATTTCTGTTCAGTCTGATTGGGGGGGGTGAATATCAGAAACTTGATTCCTTTTTCTCAAAAATAGGAATCTCTCATCATGTTTCATGTCCTTATGCACAGCAACAGAATGGTTCTGCCGAGCGCAAACATCGACACATTGTAGAAGTTGGGCTTTCTCTTTTATCACATGCCAAAATGCCGCTCAAATATTGGGATGAAGCGTTCTTAGCAGCCACTTATCTCATTAATCGAACTCCTAGTAAAGTTCTGAATTTTTCAACACCCCTTGAGCGGCTATTTCATGTCAAACCTGATTTTTCATCCCTCCGAATTTTTGGATGTGCGTGTTGGCCAAACCTGCGCCCTTTTAATAATCGTAAGCTTGAATTTCGATCAAAGGAATGCGCCTTTCTTGGTTATAGCAATCTTCACAAAGGTTTTAAATGCCTTGACATTTCTACCGGTCGCGTGTATATCTCTCGCGATGTTGTGTTTGATGAAGGTGTTTTTCCCTTTTCCAAATTACATCCTGATGCAGGTGCACACCTCCGTTCTGAGATTTTGCTTCTTCCTTCATCGCTCCTTAATTCTGGAACAGGGGATGTATTAGATGCTAATATGACTAATCAAAATATTGCTAGTGATTTACCTGCGCAGGAAGATCTCGCTGCAAATCTCGGAGCTGGTTCACCTGCGACACCAATCATTGGAGCAGCGGCAGCGCCTGATCAGGCGGATGCGGATGCGTCTGCGCCGGTCGAGCCCACTCGCGACACGTGTCCCATGCCGGGTACGTCGCGCACGTCGGTCTCTCGCGGTCCCGCCTCACCCGCCACGCGCCACGCTCCGATCGACGCTGGTGGACTCGACGCCGATCCGCCGGCACTTCGGACCCCGCTGCCGGCCACGCGGCAGCCCGCGACTTGCCCGGCTGATTCTGTTGGGCCGATGTCGCCTGCGCAGCCAGGGGAGGCCGGATCCCCAGGATTTTCTGCGGCTGCGTCGTCTCCAGCTGATTCACCAGCGCAAGTCTCGCCACCAGCACCAGAAGTTGTACCTCGGACACGTCTCCAAGCTGGCATTCGCAAGCCCAAGGTATATACCGATGGAACTGTTAGATATGGGTATTTTACTTCTTCTGGTGAGCCTCAAAATCTAGATGAAGCACTAGGTGATGAAAATTGGAGACAAGCTATGCAAGATGAGTATGATGCTTTAATGAAAAATAAAACATGGCACCTTGTTCCTCCTTTAAAAGGTAGTAATATTGTTGATTGCAAATGGGTCTATAAGATCAAAAGAAAGGCTGATGGTAGTCTAGACAGATATAAAGCACGTTTGGTTGCTAAAGGGTTTAAGCAAAGGTATGGCATAGATTATGAGGACACTTTTAGCCCTGTTGTTAAAGCTGCTACTATTCGAACTATATTGTCAATTGCTGTTTCTAAGGTCTGGAGTTTGAAACAACTTGATGTGCAAAATGCTTTCCTTCATGGCATATTAGAGGAAGAAGTTTATATGAGACAACCTCCAGGTTTTCAGGATAAGACAATGCCATCATATGTGTGCAAACTAGATAAAGCTTTGTATGGATTAAAGCAAGCACCCGTGCTTGGTATGCTAGATTGAGTGCCAAGTTGCTTCAGCTAGGTTTCAGTGCTTCCAAAGCAGATACATCTCTTTTTTATTTCAATAAGAATGGAGTGACAGTTTTTGTACTTGTCTATGTTGATGATATAATTGTTGCTAGTTCAAGTACAAAGGCTACAGATGGTCTGTTGAAGAATTTGAAACAGGATTTTGCACTGAAGGATCTGGGAGAGTTACACTATTTTCTGGGGATTGAGGTAAATAAAGTATGTGATGGTATTATACTTACACAAGAAAAATATGCTTCTGATTTGTTAAAAAGGGTAAACATGTCAGATTGCAAGTCGGTTAGTACTCCTCTTTCCACCAGTGAGAAATTATCTGTATATGAAGGGACTTTGTTGGGTGACAAAGATGCTACACATTATAGAAGCATAGTTGGGGCCCTTCAATATTTAACTCTCACTAGACCTGATATTGCTTTTCCTGTTAATAAAGTTTGTCAGTTTTTACATGCTCCTACTACGTCACATTGGGCAGCAGTTAAAAGGATCTTGAGATATTTGAAGCAGACTACAAAAGTTGGACTTAAGTTCAGTAAGTCTAGTTCTATGTTGGTTAGTGGTTTCTCTGATGCAGATTGGGCAGGTTCATTGGATGATAGACGATCTACTGGTGGATTTGCTATATTTCTGGGGTCGAATTTAGTCTCTTGGAGTGCACGGAAACAACCAACAGTCTCTAGATCTAGTACAGAAGCAGAGTATAAGGCAGTTGCAAATGCTACTGCAGAAATCATGTGGATTCAGATTTTGTTAAAAGAAATTGGGATTTCTAGCCCTCCAACAGCACGGCTGTGGTGTGATAATTTGGGAGCTAAATATTTATCTGCTAATCCTGTTTTTCATGGGAGAACTAAACATGTTGAAGTTGATTATCATTTTGTCAGGGAACGAGTTGCAAGGAAATTACTGCAGATTGACTTTGTTCCTTCAGGTGATCAAGTTGCAGATGGATTCACTAAGCCATTGACGGTTCGTCAGTTAGAGAATTTCAAGCACAACCTTAACTTAGCACGGTTGTGATTGAGGGAGAGTGTTAGAGATAAACATGTACTTGCGCATGTGCTATGGTTGAGATAAGGTGATAGTTAACTTATAGTTGTTAGCATGTTGTTGTAATCTGTTGTATAGATGACACCGAATCTCAACCATACCATTGCTTGACTTGTAATCCACGCATGAGGAGGTTTCATGCACTTATATAACACGCAGCCGCCGTAGCTGAGAGGCACGGCGTTCCACCCTAATCTTCCGCTCCTCTGATTTTCTACAGAGCATGCCTTTTCTATTTTTTTTAGCGCCATGGCAGGCGGTGGCAGTGGTCGTAATTATTCCAATTCTCTCATGGGTAATGGGTCTTTTAGCAGTTAAAATCACCTAATAGTTGGGTTACGCTAGATTATTGGATTCTTAAAATCCCATTATCTGAATTCTATAATTTAATCCATAATCTGCCCTATTTGGATCATATATTATTTTTAGAATCCTGATTCTTATAATCCGAGTAGATCCAAACATGCTAAGTGATAGCGTTCATTCAAACTAACTCAATAGCTTCTCGCGACCGGAGTTACAGATTCTGGAGGCTGGGTCAAGGTGGGTTGGGGCGGTCTCTTTTTTTGCACGCGTTTGGTTGAGAGTCAGGTAGGTGCAGGGTCAGCACCGAGCGAATATATCCTCATATTTGGGGGCAACGCCATCCCTCGGAAACGAGCGGATTGCGCAACCCTCGGCGCCCCCGTGCTGCACGGTGCACTCCATCGCATCTTTGCCCCGGTTGTGGTGACCTCGTCCCTGTGGCTCACTCCTTCGTCCTCCCTAATAGCAGATAGGCGCAGAGACTCGATCTTGACTCTTGAGACAAGCCCATAGGAGGCTGCCATGGAACAACAAGCTAAGGGAGGTTTAGGATTTTGACAGAGGGGAATGGGTGAGAAGGTACCTGGCACTTGATTTTGCTTATTTTTTGACACAATTTGCTCGAATTGGACCCCCTATATATGTGAGCTCATCTGGTGTTGGCCATGGCGAACATGTGGAGTCGCATGAGGATTACGAAGAAGATAGACAGGAGAGAGGTAAGCACACCATCTTTAGGATGAGGTAACTATATTCGATTTTGTGTCCAGTCCATCTATCCAAACAAAAACTGAGGCCGCCCCTTTCACCACTCATCCCATGCATGTACCAAACAAAAAAAAAATTGGCTCGCCCCATCCCTTCAATAAAACAGCAGCAAGAGCCACCCCATCCCTGAAAAAAGGAATGACACTGCCCCATCCCACTTTGACCCCCAACCAAACGCACCCTTTAGTGCCTTCAATTCGTTGAGGGCCTTGAGGAGAAGACAGGTTTTGCTTACCAGAGGTTGGTTGCGTCGACCGACGTCATTGTGGGTGAACGGTGAAATGATGAAATTGGGTTTCGTACTTGTCACGTTCTCTCGTCCGATGTCATTCCCAAATACATCTTGTAGTTTCCAGCTGCACCACGGCTGAGCTGATCCCCGAATTTCCCGGCAGTGCAATGCAATGCAATCGCATCTTGTGTCGGATTTTTGCCTCTCGCCCTCGAATCATTCCTCCCACATTTGCTGATTCGCCATCCAACACCTCTTCAATCTATCTATCTATATAAACGACAGATCGATCATCATCCTCTTCCCTGATTTACTGCTCCAATACATCCATCCGCCGCAAAAACCACAGCGATTCCACAATGGGTTGTCATGACGCCGAAAAGAAGAAGAAGAAGCGGCGGTCCTCCCGGTCAGGGACGGTGGCAACACCAGCCACCGCCGTCTCCGCCGTACGACCTACTCGGCGAGGTCCTCCTCCGCGTCGCCCTCCCCACCAGCCTCGTCCGCGCTGCCCTCGTCTGCCGGCGCTGGCTCCGCGTCGCCGCCGGCCCGGCCTTCCTCCTCCGCTTCAACGACCGCAACCCGCCGCCCCTCCTGGGCTTGTACGTCCACTCCCTGCGCCTCCGTGGCTTCCCCAAGTTCGAGCCGATGCCCAGCCTGCCGCCGGAGCTTGGCGCCGGCGCCCGCCGCGCCGGCTCGGCGTTCGACGCCTTCGTGGGGGCCACGTCTTTGGCGTACGTCCTGTACTGCCTCGACGGCCACCTCCTCGTCAGGCTCGGCATGCCGGGCAGACACAGGGACGTGGTCGTCAGCCCGATGCGTCCTGCAGGGAGGAGATCAGGCCCGGTGGTCGTCCCGCCGCCGCCGCTCTCGGCAAGCTTCTACGACCACTACACGACGTGGCTCAAACGCAGAGACGGATTTCCCGGTCGCCGCGCCGGCGTGAGCGTCTGCGCCGCGTGGAGGCACCGCGGGGACCAGACCTTCCGCACGTACGAGCTGAGAGGCGGCGCTTGGCACGAGCGTACCTCGTCGTCGTCGTCCGCCTCCCCCAAAACGAAGCTACCTGATCCGACGCCGAACCCGCTGGACCGGCCATACTTCTTTCTCCACTGCGGCGACGAGATCTACCTGATTTCCTCCGCGGCCACCATCGCCGACCTGCGCTCCGCTTCCCCTTCCTCAGAGACGCCGCACCTCACGCTCGTCGCGCTCCCAGACGGCGTCGTCAAGTACGAGCTGCGGCACGCACATAGGCTCCAGGCGTGGACAGACAGCTCCGTCATTTACCTGATCCAGGTTGTCGACGCCGAAAGGCTTCAGCTACGTGTCTGGCTCTATCAACTGGACAGCAGCGAAACCAGCTGGTCGCTGGAGGACACGCTCTGTCTGCGCACGCTTCTCGCTGGCTCCGGCGAGACAACGGCCTTGTTTTCTGATCAGGATCGACGACTTGGGGAAGAAGCCACTGATGATGTTATGATTCAAGCAGTTGGGCGTTGCCGCGGTGCCATGTGCGTGCTCTTACAGGTGGGTGCGGATGTCCTCTACATTAACATCAAGAACAGGACCGTGGAGAAAGTGTATACCGTGACGCCAGAGGATGGGGACTTCGTCATGCTGGCTCCCTTCAGCATGATCTTCCCTCCCGTCTTTCCCGTAATCAAGGATGTTAGCGATCAGAACCAAATGAGAGATCCTCCAAGGGTTTGCGTCTAGATTTATTTTTTGGATTGTAATATTATGTCCCGTGTAACCATTTGATTCTTTTGCACATTGCAGTAGTGTGATAGTTTCCTTTTTTTCTAAAAAAATAGTGTGGTAATCTTTATGGTTTAAGCGTTGTGCTTCCTTGTGTTGGTTGAATGTTCTTTTCGTTTTGATTGATATGGAGCACAATCTGTTGCCCTGGGAGAATTTCCTCATCAGATTAGTGGCTGCTCGATCCACAAATTTTGATGGTTTTGATATGTCCACTCTATTACTTTTTAGTGCATGCATTAAATTCTCCCTTCATAGCCTTCTCGGCACCGTGCCATGTGCGGGCTCTTACAGGTGGGTACGGATGTCCTCTACATTAACATCAAGAAGAGGACCGTGGAGAAAGTGTATACCGTGACGCCGGAGGATGGGGACTCCGTCACACTGACTCCCTTCACCATGATCTTCCCTCCCATCTTTCTGATTATAATTAACGATCAAAACTAAATGAGATCCTCCGTCCAAGGTTTGCCTCCAGATTTGTTTTTGGATTGTAGTATCTTATCCGGTGTAAACATTCGATTGTTTCGCACAGTGCAGTAGTGTGATAGTTTCCTTTTCTAAAAAAGGTAGTGTGATAGTAATATATATTGTTGCTCTCTTGCTTTGGTTGAATGTTCTTGTTCTGATCAGGGTCCCCATATCGTTGGATACCGGACTTGGTTTCGCGCAAACCGGACTTACCGTAAGCTAGTCATTTTCTGGATTTGAAATTTGAAGAACAAATTAAATTTGAAAAAAAATGAATTTTCTAAAACCGGAAAAACCGGTTAGTAAACCGAAAAAACCGATGGATTGGCGTTCAAATTTTGGAAACCGAGAAAATTGGCTGGTAAACTGGCAAAATCGATCGATAAACCAGCAAATCCGAGCGCTAAACTGGAAAAACCAATTGGTTTGCATTCAAATTTCATCTAAATTCGTTTTTGACCTTTGTCTTGTCTTGGGGAGTGAGCAAGGTGGGCCCATGAAGTGGCAAGGAGAACCGCCGGAGCAAGTTCTCCTTTAATTGGAAAATATTTTTGATGCATGCATTTTAGAGGAACTCTACGTGCATGAATTTTAAGGGAACGGTTAGAGTTGCTCTTACACATTTTTGCTCAATATATAGTAATAATTATGCCAGTCATTAAACGAGTTAAGCATATACTATATTACGTGTTTCCGCCAAACAAATAACAGTATCTCCAAAAGTTCATCGTCCAACTTTCCGGAGTCTTAATTTTAGGTGTGAAGAGCAAAAATCACCCTTCAATACTTTGAAAGCGGGTCATGAATTGTTGAGGATACATGTAAATTAGCATTAAAAAAAATCGGAATTGCTGTTGATACTTCCTAACTGTGCGACCGCCGTGTCCGACTAAAATGGCCACATCTGTATGCGCTTGGTGAACAGTGGCGAGTCTAGCATTAGGACTCAGGGTAGGCCGAGCTCATGATGGTCGGCCGAAAAAAGATAAAAAGAAAAAAGAAAAACGCTAGTGTTCATACTGCTACAGCATAGAACTTGCAAATTAGGCTGAATTGCGGCCCACCCCGCCGGCTAGAATCGCCACTGCTGGACGTGAATTGCTTGTCGTACACAGAAGTAAACCGTGGTCGTGTGTATATCATCATTAGGGTTCTAAAAGATTTGGAGAGAATTAATAATTGCGTTCACATTGTTCCTTTTTTCAGGCACGTTAACCAGCCGGATGTTTTAGACAAAAGTCATCTTGTAGTTTCCAGCTGCATCCTGCATCACGTCTGTTCGGATTTCCCAGCACTGCGCGCTCTCGTCTCGGAATAGGATTTTCTCTTGCCAGATCAACACCCCCCTTTATATATGCTAATAATGCTATAGAAAACGAAAGAACGATTATACATCCAGGCCGCAAAGCAGCTGGGCCGACCTTCGACGCAAGCCCGCTTAAGCCCTCCGGCATCTCCGCCAATCCTATACATAGGGCGGGCTACATTTAAGTTTTGATAGAATAGTGTTTGAGATTCGTGTTAGACTTGATCAACGTGTGAGATTCAGGCAGGTGGGAAGAGGAGGAGTCAGATGCTGACACGTGGCGGCTTCCTATTGGGGCGGGGGGGGGGGAGGAGAAAAAGAACCGGTTTTAAAATTTCAAACGTATTTTTCTTTCAAACCATAAGTCCGTTTTCGAATCCGTTTGCACCAACATGTTGTTTAGAATTAATGCTACAAAATGAGATCTAATATGAATAATTTTTTGAAATTTTTAAAATTCAAAATTTTTGTTAACATTTTGAATATACTGTGTCAACATTTTTGTTTGTACTATGTCAACATTTTTTTGTTACTGGATCAACATTTTTTTTAAAATGCTGACTCATGCTCTAAAAATGTTGAAATAGGTTTACAGAAATGTTGACTTTTTTGTTTTAAAATGTTGATGGCTAAGTTAAGCTGGGCTTCTCAGATTTGATGAGCTATTAGGCTGATCTATAAGTTGATAATTGTAGGACGCTCTATGTATAGGAGGTCCCCGGCATCTCTACCCGCTTGGCCAAAGCAGGCCGTCGAGCCGGCCATCCCGAATCTTCCCGGCGGCGCCGCAACGGCCTCTCGAGCTCCTCGGCATGGCGACGGCGAGCCATGGCCGCCGCGGCCTCCAAACCGCGACGTCGTCCGACGCTGGTGCATCGTCAGCGGTTCCTCCGACGCCGGGCCCTCGTACCCCGAAGCCGCGCCCTCCAGCACCCTCGACCTCTTCTTCTGTTAGGGTCAAGGTAAGCTAATCCCCTTCCTCTGCTCTTCCCTTCCTAGTTTCTTGTTCCGCCACTGCACTGCTTGACTACAATCCGCCTAACGAGTTTTTTTTTTTTTGATACTTAAGGAGCTTTATTAAAGTCAACGACAGATAATGTTTACCGGGGTGCAAGATCCCCAGTTTACAAGAGCTAACGCCTCCAAGATGGGGCATTGATCATGGTGTGCCAAGTGTTGGCAGCTAGAGTTACAAGCAGTTGAGTTGTTTGTCATATAAGCTTGTCTAGCTAGGTTGTGTGCTGCTTCATTGTTCCTTCTCCTAATGTGCTGCACCTGCACGCTTCCTCCCTGTGTGGTTGCTGTGAACTCAGCCAGCATGGGCCTGAGTCTCCAGTGACCCGGCTGTTCACCGGAGTTGGCTCTGCCGAGCGTGTTGGCAAGGACCTGTGAGTCGGTGTAGTAGTTCACCCCCACCGGATTGAGCACCATATTGACTCTCACTGCCAGGAGCAGAGCAGTAGCTTCAGCCTGGAGAACGTCATGTACCTGCGAGGCTCTGGCCTGGATCTGCAACGCCGGCTGGATGGGACCTGAAGTGGCACAGATGACTATCCCAATCCCTGCATCGACCGGAGCGGTCGGTGTCGGGTGAGGGAAAGCAGCATCAGTGAAGCACTTGAGGCCCTGCTGTGGTTGCGGTTCCTGCTGTTGAGGAGGGTCTTCCCGGTGTGGCTGCTGGTGGGAGTCGTCCATTGCTTGTTGCCTTGTTTCCGCCGCCGTTGCCATGTTCACCTGCAAAACCGACCACCTTCTCCGATCGAAGCGGTGATCATTCCTTGCTGTCCAAATATGCCACAAGGTGATGATGATGTGCACTATTGCTTGGTCAGTGGATCCCGGGGGTAGCAGAGCAGCAAGCTGCGTCTGAACTCCCTGCTGACCTTGAGGCAGAGCATGTGCTCTGATGGGCATCGAGCCTGAGTACCAGACTGCACGAGCAAATGGGCAGAGGAAGAACAGATGAGCATCTGTTTCCAACTGGCCACATGTCCTGCAGTTTTGGTCAATGTGCTGTGAGAAGCCTCCAGCTCTCTGTCCTGTCGGCAGTGCCTGTCGAAGCAAGCGCCATGCAAAAGTTTTATACCTTGGCTGTAATATTTTGTTCCTCCAGATTGTGGTGATGAGGTTGAGTATGTCCGGCGGTAGAGCCCTGCTTCCTTGCTGTGGGATGGGTGTTTGGTGTGCTGTTGCCAGCATCCTGTATGCCTCCTTGGATGTACATACTCCTTTGGCCGCCGGCTCCCAAATCAGTACGTCCTGTTCATCAGTGTGGGTTACAGGTACCTGCAAGATACTCTGCAAAGCTTGGTGGCCAAAGATATCAATAATTTTCTGTATGTCCCACGATTTGGTGCCCGGTATCCAAAGTTCATTGACCAGATTAGGAAGGGTAGGCTGCGGATTAGGATAGATGAGAAGATCATGCATTCTTTGCCACAGGGAGCACCAAGGTTCGTTCCAAATATTTGTGTTACCAGCCGAGATTTGGTAGGAGCAGTTAGCCTGGAACTCTGGCTTGATCGCCAGGATAGAAGACCAAAACACCGATTTAGGTATGTTTTTGTTGGATGTCCAGAAAGAATTGTGTGGGTAGTACTTTGCTTTGATGACAGCAGCCAGAAGGGTGTCTTGGTTTGAAGCAATTCGCCAGGCAGAGTTGAGGAGGAGACTTTTGTTGACCAAAGCAAGATTTCTGATGCCTAAACCTCCCCTATTCTTGGGTTGGGTGATGTCATCCCAAGCTCTGAAGTGGAAGGGGTTGGTAGCTCCATCTTCCTGGTGACCAGCCCACCAGAAGCGCCGGATGATTGCATTGAGATTAGCAATGAATTTCTTGGTGAAGAGAACGTTTGCCATATAGTATATCGGGATAGAATCAAAGACTGAGTTGATGTACGCCAGGCGGCCAGCATGGTTGAGCTTATTGGCTTTAAGGGTAGTTAACTTGGCTCTGAACTTGTTAATGATGGAGTAAGCTTGGGCTCTAGCCAGGTGGGCCAGGATGAGAGGGTGCCCGAGATGGATAGTGGAGGTGTCAATGGGCTGAACCGGGAAGATGTTGGCTATCTGGGCTTGGAGATTAGGATCCACCATCCTACTAAACATAATAGAAGATTTGGCCCAATTCGGAGTCTGGCCCGACTGGAGACAGAAGGAGTCAATGATTTGTCTGGTGGTGTTGACCTCGCTGAGGTCAGCTTTGCCACATATGATGAGATCATCTGCAAAAAGCAGCGAATGAATTGGAGGACAATTGGGACCGAGAGACACACCTGTGAGAGCATTGTCTTGTAGAACGTGTTGCAGTTGCAGAGACAGTTCATTAATGGCAAGGACAAAAAGGTACGGCGAGAGGGGACAACCTTGTCGGATTCCTCGTTGTGATCGAAAGCGACCATGTGCCTGCCCATTGATTAGCACAGAAAAACATGGAGCATTTATGCATGCATGGACAAGGTGAATAAAATGACCATGAAACCCCTGACGTATCCGCCTAACGAGTTGTGTGCCGTTGAAAGGTTGATCTGAGCCTGTACCCCAGTACTGCCGGAATATGTAGCCTTTTCCATTCGATTTAGACAGTTGAGATCTGAAGCTGAGAACCACTGCACTAAAGGATAGTTGTAAATTTGTTCTCCAAAATAGATCTCGTTTGATTTTGAAATGTGAAACCCCGACGTTGTACTCCCTGAGAAACGTTGTACACCCTGAAAATGGCTGAATCCGGTCTGGTACTCACTTTGTTCCTTTTCTGTTGAGATCCGTACTGTCCAAGTACTAGCTTCTTTCAAATGTCTAGATGTACTACTAGAGCCCACTAACATTAAGTTGCATAAAGTAGTTGCCTCAAAGGGGCAAGAGATTTTGCATGCAAAGCCAAGTAATTTAGTTTGGGAAAGGCTTTACACCGCAACAAGCCCCGCCGCCGTTCTCACTTGGGCCACACAAACTGTGACAGAATTTTGAGACATGTCAAAGAATTTTTAATAGCTAAACTTGAACAGCCGAGAGTTTTCAGGTGTTATCAAAAAATGTTTCAGCTCTGTACACCATCCTTTTTGGAATGGCTAAACCTGAATAGCTGAGAGAAGCGATTTGTTAAACAAATCTTTGTCAGCAGTGGACGTCTAAAACATCAGCAAGCCTTCTATTTATGTAGATCTGACAGGAGCACTATTTTTCAGTTCCTGAATAGCTATCATTGTGTTTCTATATATATTTGTAATAATCTAAGATAGATTTGATGTGTATGCAGCACCAAGATGGAGAGAAGCTATCCTCAATGGAGAAACGGAAGTTCCCAAGTGTTAAGTGGGCAAAAGAACCAGAAGCAAAGCGATTCAGATCACCAATGATATCGATTCCTGTGAAGTCGCCAGGAGTAAAGTTGATGTTGTTGCCAACTCTTATGGGTGCGAGCAAGAAGAGGAAGCGGTCATCCTTGACGCACAAGGTGACAGTATCTAGCGCCATGTCCACGGCGCTCGACAACGATGACATCCTGGAAGAGGTCCTTCTACGCCTCGCCTTACCCACCAGCCTCGTTCGCGCCGCACTTGTCTGTCAGCGGTGGCTCTGCATCGCCTCTACTCCAGCTTTCCTCGAACGCTTCTACAAGCTCCACTCGTCGCACACCCTGGGTTTCTACGTCCAGTCCTCGCGCCTCCGCGTCCCAAAGTTCGCGCCGATGCCTGATCTGCCACCGGAGCTCACTAATAGTGTCTGCTGCGCCAGCTCGGCGCTCGACGCCTACACTCCGGCCACATCCAGAGCGTCCATCCTGTGTTGCCAGAACGGTCACCTCCTTGTCAGACTTGACGACCCCAACGGCCGCAGAAATGTGGTGCTCAGCCCCCTGCGCCCAGCGAGGGACGCGGTGATCGTCCCGCCATTGCCATCCACGATCTTCAACAACAATGTGACATGGCTCGACAACACTGACTTTCCCCATGGCGGCGTGATAGTCTGTGCTGCCGGGAAGCATGCCGGGAAGCAACTCATGTACGAGTTGAGGGATGGTGCCTGGCACAACGTCAACTCCGTCTCAGAAGATGAGCTCCCTGGGATGCCCAAGCCTTGTTGCTTCCTCCCCATCAAGGACAACAAGATCTTGATTTCGTCTACGAGTGACATTGCCAAAGGGCGTTGGGCATCCTCAGAGACACCGCATCTCTTCTCCGTGGCGCTCCCTGATGGTGTTGAGTACATGCGGCAGCACGAAAGTGCTGCTTGGATCCTGCCAGACTTTACCAAACCGAAGATTCGGCAGCCACGCATAAAAATAGCACTGCTTGGTTGCTTACTTAGTGATGGCTGCCACACTTTTTTACCTTTACTGTTCCGTGGCAGCTGTGGCGGCATTTCAGCTCGCCACACTTTGTGGCGTGGAGTGTGTGGTGGTGGCAGCCTGTGGCTGCACACCAAACAGGCCCAAACTTCGCGTCATGGGCAGATAGTGCAGTTGTTTATCTGTTCCACGTCGACATCAAAGCGCTACAGCTCCACGTCTGGCTCTACAGAATGGACAGTCAAAACTGGCGCGAGGGTACTATCTGTCTGCACATGGTTTTTGCTGACTCGGGCGTGACAAGTTTGGCTTCTCAGGACGGAATTAAGGTTGATATTCTTTCAGTTGGACCTCGGCACAATGCCATGTGTGTGCTCTTACAGGTTGGTACTGATGTCCTCTACATTGATATCAAGAGCAGGACTGCGAAGAAAGTATATACTGTAACACCAGAGGATGGGGTCTTGTTCAGATTGGTTACCTTCTCGATGATCTTTCCTCCCGTCTTTCCCGTTATTAAGGATGATAACGATCAAAACACAGTCAGGTCCTCTGAGGTTTGCATCTAGGTGTAAACATTATATTGTTTTTCGAATTGAAGTAGTGTGCTAGACTGGTGTTTGTATGATAATGCTTCGTTCTGCTTTGGTTTAATGTTCTTTGTATTTTAATTAAGATGGACTCACGATCTTTAGCCCAAGGAGAATTTCTTAATCAGATGCATAGTGGTTTCGCTCAAGATATCTATCACACTGCTTTGCAATTTTTTTTCTTACCGAAGGTTGCAAGATTGTTTCTCAGTCTGTCATGTACCGTATACGTTGGTTTTGGTCATGTAGCTCGACCAAAGTTGTAGCAGTGCAGCTTCGACGTACCCTAATTATCGAGGAAATTACTTACTTTCTCCTGATCATCATCATAAAAGGTTCTTCAATATCCAAGGTACACTAGTGGCAGTTAAGTTGCAACGGGTCACAATATATCTTTTCACAATTCATTTTCGTATTGGCATCGAGCCAAATTAAGACCAAACCATCACTAGCTCATGATTGATCAGTTGGTTACTCACACGACAAACTAAACAGGCAACTGGGACAATTGGAATCTCACCTGAACCCGGATTAATCACGCTCCAAATAATTATAAGGGATATCGTTGAAAACCCGATTAAAATTTGCAGTTTGGTACTTTGGTTGTACTGACCCCAATTAAACTCTCAGACTCCATTGCATAAGCTCCAGCACGGACGCGACAGAAGCGAGCGGAAACTGGCACGACAGCCTTTATCTCGCACGGACGCAAACCTAATCCATGTCGTGATGAGGCGTGAGCTGATCAATTATATTGGACCATGCGTGTACGTGATTAGTTAGGGTACGTACCGATATCTAACGTAGAATAAAAGCAGGTGTCCTGTACGCTTCAAAATAAATGTCTCGTACATACGAGTACCTGACTAAAATTCAGGTACGGAGCTGCAAAAGATTTGTCGGAGACATCCAGCACGTATCTCAAATCTGGGGTTCTCCCATTGGGCAAATTAAATGATCTAATGAGTCGCATGCATCAACCCATGCATTCCCATTGTAAGGTTACTGAAGGATGGACAAACCACTTATTACTCATTATATCATTTTGCCCAGTATGCTTCAGTATAACTAACATAATTGCATGCCAGTTGCTGAGGGTGACAGAAAACTTATAAAACGGGTTAGCGATAAGCCTATGCTATTATGCAACTAGGAGGGCAACACTAAAGAGGGAACATACTTTTGCTAGGCCGGTCAAAGCACGTAGGCTCCTGCTTGCTTTAGGGAGCAAGAACACATCCCCCGTGTCCTTAAGCTGAAAAGACAACGCAAGGATTTCCGGCTTTACGAGCAACCCCCTGCCACATTGCAAATCATATATCTTCATAAGCTTCATCTCGAGATCATGAAGCGTTTCAGGTCTCAACCAGTTTTCTCGAGGCATTCCTGACGAAATTCGCTTTCAGGACAGTACCATAAAGAGAATGATCCGAGTTAATCATTAATATTTATTAATTGATTAGACCTTCATCCTGATAAGTAAATATCCAATGTTTTAGTTTAATGTTGAACTAAGGCCTAATATGGCACAACTTGTGCTTGTTGAAAAAACTTAACCTATTTAAAAAGCTGATGAAAAAAATAGCTTCTACTTATTTCTGATTTAAACAAGCTCTGAAATAAGTTGTGTCAAACAAGGCATAAGTAATACTATTATATATATAAAATCGAAGAGATATTGCATTCAAAGGCCGGATCTGCCAGTTCCACCTATGCATTGTCAAGTGAGTTGATTTTTTATTTCAAAATGGCAAATGACGTGGCCGTGTTATTTTCATCATGCCTAAACCATGCATGGTTGTTGCCTGTTGCTAACGTACTACCTATGATTATCTTCTCTTCTTGTGTCGAGTTCTGCCTGGCTTGATACTGACCAGAGCGGTTGGTCGGCCATGTCCCCAACTGATGAGCCAGAGCTGACGTGGACGTTTAGCTAGCTCTCGGCCACCAGCCATTGCTAAACGCGGTTAATAAACTGATCCAATAATCAGCAAGCCACTTTGCAGCCCCATCTTGACGCGGTGGGTGGCCATGACATATGCATAGATTACACGTGTGGGGTCAGGTACTATATATTGTTATTGTATATACTTGTGCACATCTGGTAGGTCAACTCCTTCAAAACTCATTTGCCCAAAATTTGTAGTGAAAAAAAGGTGTGGTTCATTTATCGGTATTCTGAATGTTACTCCCACAATGCGCTATATTTGTGCATGGTTTAGTCGGCCAGACACCTCATAATTAAAGCCCCACTTTCTTAAATATATACTTCATCCGGTCACAAATTGATACTATCATATTGTCCTAACAACATTAATTCAAGAACGGATGGAGTATATATTTTCACGGTTGGAGGACATTAGATGTACTATCTTAATTAGATCAGGGTTGGTTAACGTTCACTACTAACTCGGTAGTTGTTGGAACGGAACCTGAAATTCGAAAACTGTATTTCATCCACTAGAATAGAACATTTTTTTTCGCGGGTCACTAGAATAGAACATGACTTGGAAGCTTTTATATATCGTCACTTAAACACTATGTTGTTTGGGAGCGGAGGGGCTGCGCGGTGGACAAGAGAAGGATTAAGCATACAGCGGATACAGCCATAAGCAAATATCGATCGCACACTATATATCAAGGGTTCTCGCTCGTGTAGTTTAGGTTGAATTGTCACTGTACCAAACCAAAGCATTCTACACTAGTTATCGCTGTGATGTAGGTATCCCTGACCAAACGCGATTAGCATTGCATCATCACACCATCTGAGACACAAGTTACTGCTGGATTATTAATTTAATCTGGTGCATATGCTGCTGCACGAGCAAAGTCAAAGCTCGAGAACGGAGACGAGACCGCGCCTTGTAGACCCGGTGCACAAACCAGGCCGCTCAAGTCCAGGGAGCCGCCGGTCCACCGGCGGGGCCAGGGCGCCGTGTGGGTCCACGAGGCAGGCAGGAGCCGTTGGTCCCGTTGGTGCAAGGGCCACCGTTGCTGGGCCGGGTCGGACCGGAGCAGGCCATTGGTTGGGCTCGCACGGCACCTAACCGAGTTTGTGGCGCGTCACGGTCGGTCCGCACTAGCCGTTATATCCGCCTGGTTTTCCTACGGTATCCTACCCCTGTTTCCACCGTTTGGAATTAGTTTGTTCTTTTTCTTGCGAATCTGGAATTAGTTTTTTTTCAAATTGAAAAATATAAAGTAATTTGGATATGAGCTAAAGGTTCACTAGAAACTTATGGTGTGTATATTCGTTAGTTAGAAAGGAAATTATTTGAAGCAATAAAGTGTATACTATGTGTTATTAAAAGCACGAAGTGAGTTTCCCTCAAAAAAAAAAGCACGAAGTAAGTATATCTCTTAGCAACCACACACTACACATATGCTACGAGTATTCGCTACTTTTACCATTGACGTGTACTAGGATATCTCAGTGTCGACGTGAATGGGGGACATGAGAAACTCAATGAACAATGCTGTGAACAACAGTCCACTAATTTTATATCTCAAGGAGTTCATTTGCCACTCTATAGTTTTATTAGGCCTAATTTACTTAATTTCATTTCTCTAATATGTTTTTTTCAAAAAAGAGACACCCTTCTCGGTACAACAGATTGTCCCACCCGACGTTACGACCAATACGTATTGCTCATCCAGCCGTTGCATGCCCCACTCTTAGGTAGTGTTTGGTTGCTCGAATCAAATCCATCCTGTATGGGATGGTTCAGTGGATGAGATGGTCCAGCATAGGGTGGTTCAAGTAGGGTGTTTGGTTGTCTGAACGAGATGGTTCATGTTTTTGTTTGATTGACTGTATGGAATGGTTCAGGATGGTACAAGCTCATGTTTGATTGATTGAATGGGTCATGTATGGTAACCTTCCTTCCATATATGGTAGCTTTACCCCATATGCATGACTTCCTCAATTTATTCCTAACATACCTTAATTTGATTAATATTCCTTTATAGTAAAAAAAGTTTTGTGATTGAAACATATATATAAACATGCATTAACAACTACCAAATGATCAAGCACACGTGATAAACACTCTTGTCTTACGTTCACCAAGCAAAGGAACCTCTTACAATTAGGCGGACAAGTGATACTCTTGACATAATAATATAATATTCAATGCCTAAGAACACTTTTTGAACATAGTCAACTTTAAACATTTTTAGTTTAATCTGTACAGCAGCATTTTGACTGATTCCAGTCAAAATGGATTCATCGTTGTCTGTTCTATAGTTCCTCAAATCTGCATTATTTTTGGAGCCACTTAAGAATGCTTTTTGAATTTTTGAAAGAGAAAAGAAAGGATGAATTTTGAAGCAAAGTTGCCCCAAATCGCTGCTGCTCCTCATGGCAGGACGTCGGGGGAGATGGGTCCTCGCATGGCGGAAACAGGCTGAGGCAGCCGCACATAGGGCCGGCAAGCTTGTAGCGGAGACGGCCAGTCGGAAGTGCAGGTGCAGGCAGGCAGCGGCTCGTCGCAGGGAAAGACGCGAGAGGAGAGGGCGCCCTGTTCGTCGCCGTCGCTGGAGAGATGAAGGTGAGAAGGCCGGGAGGAAGGGGGGTTAGGCAGTGAAGCCACGCCCGCGTCCCGTCCTGAACGATGTGGTTCGATGTTTTTTCCCGCACAGCTCGGTTCAGCATCGCATGAGAATATTCGTGGAATCTGAACGAAGCTATCCGGTACCGATTGGTTCAATTCGGGCAACCAAACAGCGTGATGATGTCAGATGCAGTACCATTCGATACAGGATGGAGTCATTCAACAAACCAAACACTACCTTAATCTTTTGATCATCACTAATCGCTGTGTTGCTTGCCAACATGTGATGGTCATACGACCGGTCCGATGACCCGGTCATATGTATAGCAGTGCTCGAAATGCAGTTCCCTCTTTGGCCTTTTGTTTCCAACCTAGAAGTATGCCAAAAGTAGCAGACGGAGAGTGATGCCTGCAGCCACCCGCTGGCGGCTATTCTTCAGAGTTCAGACCGGCCTTTTACTACTGAACATTTGTGCCAGCCTTGACCAAATTTGACTTTGCAGAAAAAAGGAATATTGACTTGGAGGGAGAGCGAGTGGGTGCAGTTTGACAGTGATTGTGACCATAAAAACTCGCGTTAATCAAGTCAGATATTACAAGAACCAGATGAGAAAACATGCAGTCAGATTTACCGCCAGAATAACTCCGCTAGAGACAGAAGCAGGCCAACTAATGTTCCATGTAACTATGTAAGCATCATATATCGACGAAATACCTTGTTTTCCGTATCATGCTGCCCATTATATTTTTAACTCAGCTTCATAGAAAACAGATAAGTTCCACTACGGATAATCACTAATATTGGGTGCAGAGAGCATCGTGTATAAATAAATCAAGGACGAAATGGCACATCAACGTCTCAGAGGTGAGAGGATGTATTGTAGTACATTCTCATCCATGCAACGTCTGCGCCCGGTGGCAGTTTATTGATTATTGCTCCGGAAAAGAAAAATTCGTGGTTGCACATGCATGCGTGATGTAAACCGGACACCATCGCAATAAACTTATACTTGACAGAGAGTTTGGACTTCAGATTAAGAAAACAGGGTGTACATATTTAATTGGCATGGCAATACTCAATACTGTACTGCTAGCTAGATTCGTGGATTATGCCGCGAACATGAATGATAGAAAATTATTTGCGTGGAAATAGCGACCCAAAACAAGTCATAAGAGTCACACTGTACTTAACTGTGTTCGGCTGCCATCGACTTGACTGTAGAGTCCGATGAAGAAGCAAGATCGACTTCTAGGAGAAAGCGGAGACCAATGTGCAGTCGGATCGTAATTGTACGCCCAGTCATTCCATTCCCAAGTCTTGACGAGCCAAACTTCTGTGTTGAAAGTCAAAACAGTATGTGATGGATCATAGTTTAGATACCGATAGAAGGCGACTATTGCCATGAAATTTACTTTCTTATATGCAATTGTGTTTTTGTTTTCACTTGGACAATACTTATAGTGCAATTGTGTTTGCTTTTGTACGGTACTCTTTTTAACAAAAGGAAAAAGAGAACATGTCTAGTCAAGTTCTCGAAGAAAAAGTGCATTTTGTTCGTGTCAATCCTCAGCCACAAAGACCTACTAGAACTATAACAGAGACAATTTTTTAAAATAATTCGAGTCATAAGAGTCACACTGTACGTAAGTGTGTTCGACTGCTATCGACTTGACTGCTAGAATCGGATGAAGAAGCAAAATCGACTTCTAAGAGAAAGGGACACCAGTGTGCAGTCAGATCGTAATCGTACGCCCAGTCACATTCCATTCCCAAGTCTTGACGAGCCAAACTTCTGTGTTGAAAGTCAAAACAGTATGTGATGGATCATAATTAACCAGTGTAGTTTAGGCACCGATCGAAGGCGACTCTTGCGATGAAAAATTGCATTTGTTTTCTTATATGCAACTGTGTTTTCATTGTCACTCGCACAAATACTTGACTTACCGTGCTCATGTGTTAACTTTTGTACAGTACTCCTTTTATAACAGAAGGAAAAAGAGAACATGTTTAGCCAAGTTCTCAGCGAAAAGGACCTAGTACTAGAACAAAGACAAATTTTCGAACTACTCATTCTCAGCCACAAGGATATATAAACCTTTTTCTTTTTGAAACGTATTCACTTCGATTGCATGTATTTACCACTAGTACAAATGCACGTGCGCCACGCACGTGTTCGACCAAATGACACTACTTGGGAGGACCTTATCATAAAATAAAAATAATATGATGCACTATGTACTTATCCCCAATAAACGGAGGAGATGACAAGCATCAGGGAAGATACAGATGACACCATCGAATTAATCATCCTACAAATTAGAAAGGAAAAATAGTGTTCCTATCAGTGTAAATATGCCATTTTCTATCAGAGTATTAGTGTAGTAAGAAAAAGGTCGAACCATATTAATCTCATTTTGATAATATTGTACACTGGATTTCAGTAGACAAACAAATAAATAGACCATATATCAATCACCTGAAATGCTAAGAAAAATAAGCAGAACATGCATTTAGATTTCATATATTGCCTTACAAAATGGAAAACACCAATAATTATTATAGATTAAGATTGTGGGAGGAGCAGGAGGATTCAGTGAAACATGATAAAACAACTATGATTAGTGATTACATTGGAGCAGAGCCTCTTACATTATTGTCTGACCTATGCATTTTGCAATAATTTCTGTAGGAACAACAAACAATGAAAACCATTTTTGTGGGACCATAACACCAACCATCTGAAAGCATGCTATGTAGTCACAATTCAGACATCTTACATTTTCATTCAACCAAACTGAACAAATCTTCATCGCAGGTCCCCTTTGTCTCCTACTCTCCTCTCCTGAAACACATTGCAAATCATATTCGTCAAATGAAGCCTCTAGTCAATGATTCAGCTGCTCCAAAAAGATAAAATAAAAATGGAGCATGCTGTATAAACAGCTTGGCTTTCAGCAGCTAAGGAGCTTGTATCACACCACAGCCTGCACAGCAAAGCATTCAAATTCTAATACACATCATTCTTTCTTTTTCCTTGTGTTCCACCATGCACACATCAATACATCACGTATTCAAAATAGGATATCTGACTTAAAAAGAATTGAGTATTTGAATTGTTACTTAAATATGAACATTATATCATTACAAACTGGTTATGTTCTAAACATCTCTAACTCTCGCGCCATTGATATTTTCACAATTTTATCACTATAAAACATCATACGTATTTCATTGGAGCAAGCAATTCAGAAACTACAGACCCTCCATGTCTGTGAACTGGCTTTAATATTTATAGCACAAAATTGTCTCTCATTGTCTCTCCTCTAAATATTGCAGTACGCAAACAAAAACCGTCTACAAGTAGATATTCCAGCTATCAAGCTTGCCGAGACTGCTGAAGTCACAGAAGAGATCATATTAACATCACTGAGACGAGCCCTTACACTACATCTGCTCTGCAAGCACACGAGGGTCACTGGCCTAGCGATTTCAGTGGGCTCCTGTTCATTATCCCATTATAGTACGTGCTTTACTGAATCTTGCAGGCCATTTGACGCTTCTCCACTGAAATTGACAGATGTTGGGAGTTAAAAATAACGCATGGTTAAACAGTTCTTGACGTGAAAAAATGCACTTACAATATGGTTCGCATGCATGCATGCAACTTACCTGAATTCTGTATATTCTGGATTTCTTCAGTTATTCGCTCTTTATGTGACTCGATCACTCGATCCATCCTATCTGCAGAACATCGATATGATATATGTCGTCATATTTATAACCATCAGGCATGTCCACACATTGCAATCGCTTTACAGAAAATAATACCATATATACCAAGTAATGCAGCACTGTATTTTCCTTAGGTTCCACAGAGTATTTGACCAAGTATGTTTGTCCATGTAGAATGAGGATGGCTTTGGGGCACACAAGAGGTGGGACAAGCACTATGTTTTGGTTCGTGCTTAAACTATGCTACGTTAAGGATTCTTGGTGAGGCATGCACGCATGATGCGTTGACCAAAGGACGTGCATGGATTTTATCTCTGGAATTGCTGCTGCAATACCACAGTGGGGAAAGATATGCTCTCTGTATGCTTCTGAAACGAAGGAAAATCATTAATTCAAGTAATATTTATTGCCTATGACTGTTTTGTCAAAGAAACAAGGCTCACGTTCTCTGACTAAAATTATAGTTTACGCCTCAGTCCATGCCACACCCTTTTTAAAATTTCTAGCTTGCGACAAAAATAAGAAACTTGAAGTGGGACGTAGTATGAACGTGGCTTTCTAGATGATGACAATATCAATATGTGTATGTGCCATCAGCTGGGTAGAAAAAGAATAGGTGTAGTTGACGAGTCCTTGTATTTACGAGCTAACTATTAGTTTTGTGGTAGGATATGTGCCCCTTGATTGGGTGACTCATCTATCTTACAATTTGTCGGTCCCAATCCGTCACACGCATTATCTTCGTAGGGTAGGGTTATTTACATGAATTCATAGGGCGGTGTATGTGCATCTATTGTGTTCATAAAAAGAGGAAATACATCAAAATCTTTCGTGATGGATGTTGGGATCATGGAGGTGACAACATAAATTGTAAAGTTGCTTAAAATTACAGTAAGCAGTGTTGAGCCAAGTACTATCGATCATGAGCCTCACAAATAAAAGATGACAATGTTCAGAGAAAGGAGAATTCTATGGGTAACTCTAGTTAAACTGGACCATTTAAACTGTGAGAGCAGTTTTTTCCTTCTTGAGTAATTATACAGATGTTAGCAATTGTCAACCTCTTGACTCCATTGGGTTTTCTTTTTTAGATATAAGATCTTAGTAATAAGTTTTATTAACTTTATATATAATTATCACTTAAGTTCTAAGAAGGGACTATTTTTAATCAAAGGTGGTCGGTTTATATGATTGGTCTGGAAATGATTCTCTCGTCCCAGAATTATGATGGTTCCATATTTTCTTCAATTCATCCAGGTACTTTCTTCCTTTATCAACACAATCATTAAAAAAGATTTACTAATGAAGGAAATGTTCCATCATATATCCGTCAAATTACACATTGATTTTTAGATCTTCCCATTAATTAGAATATGAATGGACTTTTATGCATCTTATGCATCTAAAATTCGCTTACCGCTCGGACTTCCATGTGTGTCAACACGTGTGTTGTGTGGTGCGCACATAACACATGCCTTAGAGCATCTCCAGCAGAAGACTCAAAATTGAAAACCTAAAATCAGTTTAGGTAGAGGAGAGAGAATTTACAGAAAAAATTTGTCTCCTCTCCCAGACTACCTAAAGTGGATACCTATAAAGCTTTAAACTAAAAATACACCCACCTTTAAGGGGTATTTTACAAAACTTCAGACACATAAAACCATGAATAATTACAACTTTTCGCAAGGGCACTTATGCAAAAATCACCAAGCCTTTGCTCAGGCCGTCGCCCCTTCCCATCCCCCCTCATTCCGTCGACCCCCCTCATCCTTCCCTTCTCCACACGCAACTGCGCCCGGCGAGCCGCGTACCCCACCTCGACGCCGATGCGCACCCCGGTGAGCCGCCCACCCGGCGAGACGCGCCGCGTGCCCTGGTGAGCCGCCTCCAATCAAGCTCGCCCCGCCGCCGCGACTCAGGCTCACTCGCCGGTCGCCTCGCCCGCCCCAGCAATCCATCCGCCGCGACAACGCTGCTGGCGGTGTCGTGGGCGAGGGGGGCTGCAAGGTCGGTGCGGCGCCATCGGCAAGGGCAAGCGGGGCAGGCTCGGATGGGCCAGGATAGGGAGCTGCGGCTTTGGGGACCCGAGCGAGTGGGTCAGGAGGAAACCGGTGGACGGCGGCGAGCTCCGGTCGA
>JAAXCT010002950.1:0-49985 GCA_012490785.1 Eragrostis nindensis
GGGCCAAGCCCATTTAAGTCTGTTACTATTCTTCGAATTTCCAAACAACCTGAGAGCTTCACGAATTTTCTACCTAGTAAAGGTATCCAAAAATTATAACATTCACAGAAATACTTCTCTGTGAACTCTACCTATGGTGAATTTTTGGGAATTTTTGGTCGAACCAATTTCCCATGAAAATTCGTAGAAATTCTGTATGCATATGAATGCTATGTATGCATGAATTTTAAAATTCAAAAGAGCTCGAATTTGAAATTCACACTTAACCCAACTTATTTAGGGTTTAATTACATAATTTACAGGCCTCTAATTTTTGGGATGTGACACATTATGAGTCCGAGATACCTAAGTTTCGGAAAATAAAAATAATCCAAAACACACTTAGTTTCCTATTTCTAGATACATCGTTATAAAAGACACTGCTATATGTCTAGCTAGCTGCACATTCTCTTATTTTTAGTATGACTTGTTTCTTCATAAGATTTATTTGTAGCTTTTGACCATATGTATCTTTGTCGGGTAGCCACAATAATGACTTGATGATCTTTACATGCTACTTATAAAATTAAATATATCATTTAGGTAATTATGACTCATCACATACTCAAATTGAACATACTTGGTGAGAACTTTCTCCAATCATTTTTTTCTATGTTAGAAATATATTACTACAAATAATATAAAAAACTACGTTTAAACTCCTCTATAATCAAAAATAATTTAAATAGTTATAAGCCTAAGCCGCGCAAATGCTGCGACGACCTGTCTTCTCCACAAGGAGTACGACCAGTCTTTGGAGCCATTACTCGATAAGTGTTGCTTTACCAAGAAATGTCTCACATCAGAGAAGTACAACAGAGACTGGCAAGTGGTACATTATACAGGAGCAGTACATAAGGCCTTGTAAAGCCTAATTATAACATACTTCGTACAAACTAATTGCAAACAAAGCTTATTATTCAAATCTACAATACCTTACTACTAGTACTACCAAATATGATCTAACATGAACTCTCAGTATCCCGTCCTTCTCCTTATATCATCCCACTCAAACTATCTTGATATTGCTTAATATTATTCAGGGTCCTCCGAAGCCAAGCTAGCTACAAGAGGGTTGAAAATACAGGATGAGTACGAAGGTACTCAGCAAGCCGAGATTTACAAAGTTAATGCATGAACCCAACCACGTACCACATATCACTAACCCTGCTTAATCCTGCTCTAGTCATATTCACATTTCCACATCTGGTGATTTCACGATATGAACCACATGTAATCAAGACAAAACTAGTATTCTGGTGACAACTTCATATAGATCCTCTACCATTTAACATACATAGAAGTAGTGATCATATATTCACATTTTTAGCTCTGCAGAGGGTGTATTTGTATCAGTTTAGCCACAGACACTCTTAGTCATTATGTCAGGCCATTTACACATTTCCTTTGATGTGCGACCAAGCTAAGAGTACAAAACTTTTCTTCCGGCTCAAGTAGCAATAGCTCCATATGGGAATATAGAAGGACTCACAACATAATTCTGGTCCGTAGACCAGCTCGGGTTCAGCGACCCTGGCGCGCCTACAGATCTGCCCGCGACACACAAACGTCTGCGAGACAGCACAGGTTTCCACCACGACCCTGCCGCGTGAGACGACCTACCTATGCACTATATTCCCATGTGGAAACAAAAAGCTTATTGATCTATGGTTGATACAAATCATATAATAGTAATTAAAAGTTGTGATTAACCTTTTACGACCATTCATATGACCATATTTCAAATCAACCAAAACAACATCATCTAGAGGTGGTTGCTCCATCGGCACCCAAGTAATCACTCCATAAATTCCAATACCAAGAACCAAATATCATACAAGAATGCATCTCAAGCATGTTATATTTACCAAACATTGCAATCAGCCTTTAGAATTTAATAAGTTATACTAAGTGCATCAAAGAACTCGACTTGCCTCAACCGCCGTATTCGTCAAGAGAAGTGCTTGTGGTCAATATGAATTGCCCTCTTCGTCGACTAGCTCCAATTCCGATAGTACAGCTTCTAAGTATTTAACAAGTAGATAACCACATTGCAATCAAAACACTTATTATATTTAGATTACGACTATTGAATTGATCCTAAGGTAATAAGTTTTAGCTTGTTCTTTTGAAATACATGCTTAACTTAAATATTTATTTTCTTTGTCCTGATTCTACTACAAATCATCATATTGTGTTAATTTATATGAATACTTCTTTTATTTACATAGTTTTGGTAACTTATAAAAGAATATTAGGTTAGTAGTCTTTGGTTTCACTGATTTTGTACAGCTAAAATGCAGTGTGTATTCACCCGACCCAGCAAAGGAGCACGCAAAGCCCAACAGACACCTCTTCTTTCCTTCCCCTGTTCATCTTCCTCTCTCTCTCTCTATTTCTCCTTCGCAGACCAGACTAATGTGGATTGAAACTATGGCGTCTCCTCAAGCTCCCCCAAAGGATTATGGCTGCAGCTGCAGTCCTGTTGCTCTCCCTTCATCACCAGACTACTCCCTCTATCTCTCGCTGCCCCTCCCAGACGTGGCTGCCAATCTTAGGTTTGGGCGCCTCCATGCTGCCGGCGACGGCCGGCCTCCCCATCTCAACTACTCCAGGAGCCATCCCTAACTCTGGTACTCCACACTCATCTGACTCCTTCCTTCCCGATTCTCTTCCCCACTCTGTTTGAGTTTGTCCCCTGTTCTAGGGTCTAATCTGAGATGGATTGGCATAGTCCATAGTGATGTGCTTGTTGCATTAGAGCGAGTACAGCTCGTATTAGCTCATTTTAACATGTGCAAGAAACAGTTTGATTCCCTCTTTGTATATAGTATCACTGATGTTATTTGGTGAGCTAGTGTACTGGTAGTTAGTGTTTTCTTTCCACTGCAATATTTTCTTTGATGGCTCTGATTCAGTGCGCTGTTCATGCTCGTAAAACTGATGCTTATAAAATTAGCTATGGTACAGCTTCTAGATGTAAAGAGGAAGGCAACTATTGATTTGTAAAAATGGCCCTGATTTTTGTTGTGCTTCTTCAGAACTAATGTTCTGTAGTCTGGGTATGCAGCTCTTGATTTCTTGTATATAATAATTCCTTAACAGTAGCTACAAGGGTTATTCTTAGAGATTTGTTCCTTGCACTAACAGTTGATTCATAGCAGTGAGGTGATAATACTTGAGTATGATTAACCTTGATAAAATATTTTTGGATTTTGATGAAACTTGAGTATTGTTGAGCAGATTATATGCTTGCTCAAAAGCTACTTGATCTCCCTGATATTCTATTCCATTTAACCAATTTGTTATTGCTATCTGAAGAATTACTGCAATATAACTAAAACTGAAGAAAGTATTGTATGGCTTTTTTTGTTAATTCGATTTTGTGTAAACTGGTTGTATACCTTACCAATAAGTTCATATCTCGGGTTTCTACTCTGCTACCTGTGAATAAAGAGGAAAACTAACTAGTGAATCCATTTCTTAACAGGAAATCCGTACCTTCGCTAAACTGGGTGCTAAGGCTTCAGGGTTCAGGTCTGAACTCTTGTGGTTGTGTGAAATGCAGAGAAGAAACAAGCTACTGCTAACTGAAGCTCCCCTGCTGTTCCTGTTTTTCTACTGATCATGGCTCCTATGCGTTGGTGTGCACATGCTTTTCTGATGGTGCTTGCAGTTTATACGAGAGAAAAGCTTTGAGGTGCAAGGGATAAGAACAAGTGCAGTACTGTGTACAAACAAGGAAGAGAGCTGCTCTGATTTCCTTCCTATTAACCATGCTTCCCATTAACTCATAACCTGCTTAGTAGTTTATTAGAAGGCATGGCTGCCACCTGTTCAAGTAGGCAGCTGCGTGTACAACTCTTGTTGCTAGCACTGCTTCAGGCCGAATGTGCTAGGTACAACAGATCTCTCTTGGTTGTGGTTTTCTGATAAAGGAAGAAGATCTTAAATAGATTCTAGAAGCTATATTACTAGTCCTGTTGTAACGGATAGGCATGAATAGATATATATATATATATATATATTTCTTTTTGTATGCAGCTAATATTTTTAATGCTAGACCTTTATTTGTACTAATATATAGTGACAACATGTCCAGGTCATGTTGTTTATTGTTTCTTGCATAAAAAAAATGAAGGACCTAGTTCGCAAAAAAAAAAAATGAAGGACCTAGGAATGGTTATATAACTATATGATCTTTCATACTGTCATAATTTTCAGAGCCTAATTTAAATCCGAATTTAATTGTAAACTCTTTTGAAACTTGCATTGCTTTTATTTTGCATTGACTGATCATTATTTAGTTGACCAACACAATGGTCAATGGGTATTGCCATTGCTCAACAATATTAGATGTTAACTTATAGCTTAGTTTATAAAGCTTATCTCTTCTCTTTTTCTTCGTACTATTTATACTAAGCCGCAACAGGCCATAAAGGTGATATTGTTTTCACATATTACGGCTACCAAACAATGATCAATTCAAGCAATTATTGTATCCTAAGCCAGTGTTAAATCTCGGGTTATCACAAATGCACGGGGAGCCATACTAGTTATATATATATATATATATATATATATATATATAATAAACCCTAAAATTAAAGAAGACCAATATAAAGATTATGTAAAATTGGTAAGTATATTGGTCTTCTTAACAATATATATATATATATATATATATATATATATTATTATATATATATACGGAGAGTATATTCTATAGCTGGCTATAGAATAGTTTATTCTATAGCCACTCTAGTTTTACGATAATTTTATCACGAATTTACGATAAATTGAAGCAAAATTACGACATTTGCGTTCACACATGTGTTACAAGCAAAGACCATGGTAAAAGTGTTGTAAATCACGTATCAAAATATCGTAAATCACTATACACGAATGTCGTAAATTATGATAAAAGTAGCCACAGAATAAGCTATTCTATGACTGGCTATAGAATAATAGGTCACTATATATATAGATATATATATATATATATATATATATATAAATATATATATATATATATATCTATATTTATATCTATATATATCTCTTATATATCTCTATCTATTTATATATATCTTCTCTATCTATATTTCTCTCTATCTTTATTCTCTATCTCTCTCTCTCTCTCTCTCTCTCTCTCTCTCTCTCTCTCTCTCTCTATCTCTATATCTATCTCTCTCTATCTCTCTCTATCTCTCTCTATCTCTCTCTCTCTATCTATATATGCTAAGGCAACCACGGCCCCAATACCTAAAATTTCCCATGACCAAAAGGAGGAATCTTCCTATGGTTGAGGCCAAACAAAACCTTGAGTGTCGTCCGTACCAGCCTTCATTTAATTATGATACAGTTACATCATAGTCAAACATATTAGGACGGATTTGTTAACTATATCCACACCAGGCATCATTGTCACTAATTCTTCAGTTTAGCCACCTAATGAGCACTGCTACCGCTACGTAATTATTCACGCAATTGTTACGCATAGGCTGATGTGGCAGCATTTCATTGGTTCAATATTATATAGCCTCTCCTTAATTCACGGAAGGCAATTAATATTTTGAAGTGCCTAATTTTTTTGAAGCCACGTATATATGATTCAGTGCGTGGGAAGTGTTTAATTTTTTTTGTAGATCTAGCATTACTCCCTAATAATAGCTGTTGTTACTATCTACATGATTTCCCTCGACCAAATGCAACCATAATTACATAGTGCATTGAAAAAGTTTGTCCCCCTTTTTTTTCTAAGTTCCAATAGCTCAAATTTATATGCATCATCAATTATATTTACGCATTGTCAGCCACTGACTTAGCTCCATTGCTTTTAATATTCCTTTTGCTCATAGCCGCCATCAAAAGTGGGGTTAGTTCGTAATGGTCATAATACTTATGTGCATGATCACATATGTGGAGGATTTTCTTATACTCCAATGAAAGTTTGAACCAAGTAACCTACCCATTAGCCAATAAGAACATATGTACATCCTAGATTGGCACAGTACCCTGGTCGTGTGCTAGCTGCTCGCTTCAATTGGCTGTTCAGCCGAAGCTTTTATAACTTCAAGCAGAGATCTACCCAATGTACAAAATAAAGGGACTGGAGACTCCTTTACCAAGACAGGAAACAGTAATAGACATTCCCTTGGTGCCATGCCTGCAGATGGAGGCCAAATCAACACAAAAAAAAAAAAAACTCGACCTGCCGGGGAAGACCGCCCCCGACGGCATTTTGTTAAGGAGAACAACCTCTCACGCAGGCCGAGAAACCCCCGAACCCCCTCCCCGATCCTACACAGGGACTCAGCTGGCCGTTGTGAGCCTCGGCGCGAGTCTTTACCATGTGCTTTGACCCGAGGAAGGCGAGGGGATTTTTTTTTGCACCGTAGGTATTTCACTACAGTGCCGCGCGCGACACTGTAGCGCGCTGGTGCCGTGGCGAGGACTCGAACCCGGGTCGACAGGTGCTGAAGCACCCGGAGCCCTCTGGCTCTGACTGCTCGGGGAGCCCCCGCGTTGGCGCCAAATCAACACAACAAAACTATTTGTACCGATACTTCAAAAACCAACTGTTGTGGCCGTCCTTATGACCATCGCTCCCCCCCCCCCCCCCCCCCCACCCTTTCGTTTCTAGTGGGTCTAGTGGGAGCTGACCACCTCATGTACCATCCCTACAAATCAATTTGTAGTAGCCGTCCACCTCATGTATCACCATCGGAAATGCACCTTCTTTAGCCTCATGACCATTGAGGCATGGAGACCTTAGAGGTTTGGATATAATGTTGATTGGGAGAACACCATATATGTGATTGATGATGAGTGAGTGAAACTACCTATGCTCGATCATGATGATTGGTTGCCTGGTGTTTACTGTTTACGATGCATGGATCAAGGCTAAGGAGCTAGCTAGTTCCAAGTGTATGTGATCACTTAGTGTCGTAGTTGTCAGACTTTGAGTCCATAGGAAACCGGACAATTAGTTGTTTCTCTTAGTGCACTCACATTAGTGTAAATATGTTTCAATGCATAATGAGACTCTTAGGCACTAGATGGCAACAGAAAAGAAGGGGAGCCAAGTCGATGAAATTGGAAATAAGAATCAAGAAAAGATGTAAATTTTAGCTTCAGGATAATAAAAATTTGTAATCAGGATGAGAAGGATTCACCGTATGATATGGTGCGTCATATGGTGAAGTCAGGACTTCGAATCCAAAGAGCAGAAATGTTTACAAAAGTGACTCTGGAGTCACCTAGCCTATTCAATGGCTAGCTAGTTCAAAGTTTGAATACTCCAGACACCATATGATACAACAATGAGGTCACCATAGGATATGGTGAATCTGTTGAATGATCGGTTTTGAGAAACAGCTAGTTGTAGTTGGTGTACTATATACAGTCATGTTCTATAGCCTCTTTAAAGATCTCTTGCCATTGTTACTAGTGGAAGACACATAGTGGGATCCAAGAGAGGAAGAAGAGAAGCACTTCAGCAAAGTTTTGGAGGGATTTTTTGTGCTTTAGAAAGTAGCAAGTGAACTCATCCATCTCTAGGGCTAGTGCGAGCATAAAGATCAGCTTTGTTTATTAATTTCGTCTCATGGTAGGAATAGTTCTTTCAAATCTATATATTCTTTATAAGTGCAACCCACTAACTATCACTAACTACTATTTCTCTACAACCATATTGATCCACGTCACCTCAAATATTTCTCACCGTCAGATCATTACCCTCTATTGACATCTATCCGTTCATGTATGCCTCTAATACACATGCATGCGGCCATCCGCTCTTCTTTCCTTCTTAACTGCTGCATTGGATTCATGGCTGTAATGTTTGCATCACAGTCATTAATTTTGTAAGTTTTTAATCCCCATTAACTTGCCCAAATAAAGAGCATTCCCTCCCGGCTGCAATCCATGGTACCTCTCCTTAAATTCCCTCTCCTGACATTTTTCCTTTCCTCATACTGCAACAGCCTCTCCTCTCCCTCTCTCTCTCTCTCATATTCGTCCAGAATATTTGCCTGTTGTTGAGTTCATGAATTGCAGATGCACTACCAATTCCTTATAACTTCTTCAATTCTGGAACTTCTTCAATCTGCTCAATGGAGTACCTGGCAAAGTCTTTCATTGCAGAAGAGGTGTGAGGCAAGGTGATCCCCTCTCTCCTTTGCTCTTTGTCTTGGCAGCCGACTTGCTTCAATCTATCCTCAACAAAGTAAAAGATGCTGGGTTGTTAAAGCTGGCTTTGCCTCTTGGGGCTGGTTCTGATTTTCCAGTGGTTCAATATGCTGATGACACCCTTCTGGTGATGGAAGCTTGTCCTAAACAACTTTTTGTGCTTAAGTCCATGATGGGGCTGGTTCGCTTGAATACTTTTGCTGACTCTACTGGGCTCAAAGTTAATTACAGCAAGTCCATGATGGTGCCAATTAATGTGTCTGAGGAAAAATGGAAATTCTGCTCAACACTTTGGGGTGTCAACAAGGAAATATGCCTTTCACTTATCTTGGCCTACCTCTTGGCCTAACAAACCATCTGTTCAAGATTTTTTGTCCTATGTACAGAGAATAGAAAGGAGATTAGTAGGCTGTGCTCAATTCCTCACACAAGCTGGGAAGCTGGAGATGGTGAATTCGGTTCTGACATCCATGCCAATGTTTCTGATGTGCACCATAAGATTACATAAGACAATCATCGAAATGATAGATGTTTACAGAAAGCATTTACTATGGAGAGGCTCAGACATAAATGCTAAGAAACCACCTTTAGCTGCATGGGATATGGTTTGCATGCCCAAAAAGGAAGGGGGATTGGGAGTACTGCGGTTAAGTACCCAAAATGATGCTCTGCTGATGAAGTTTCTCCACAAATTCTATGACAAAGCAGATTTGCCATGGGTCAAATTATTATGGGACAATTATTATTTCAATGGAAGAATGCCAGGTGAGAAATCAGTTGGATCCTTTTGGTGGAAGGATATAATGAAGCTGGACACCCAATTCAAAGGAATGGCCTCAGTTAAAGCAGGAGATGGATCAACAATTTTATTTTGGCATGACATATGGAATGGAACTTTACCAATCCATCAGTTTCCTGAGTTACATTCATTTGCCAAGCATGACAATCTGTCATTGAGAAATGTCTTGTCAGCACCTAATATTTTGGACTTATTCCACCTTCCTCTGTCGGAGCAAGCTTATGAACAGATACAGGTGCTGTATAACATATTAGAAGAACTAGACATTGATGCAGGTAACGACCTTTGGACATATATTTGGGGAAATGGCTCTTATGCTGCATCAAGTGCATACAAAGTCATGAAAGGACATGCTTATGTTGATCCAGCATTCAAATGGCTTTGGAAATCCTCGTGTCAGCCCAAACACCAAGTTTTCTTTTGGCTGTTGCTCAAGGATAGACTCAACACTAGAGGGATGCTCAGAAGAAGGCATATGGCCCTAGACTCCTATGTTTGTGAGCTCTGCATTCTTCAAAGGGAAGAAACTTTACTTCGTCTCTTCATTAGATGTAATTTTGCAAAGGCATGCTGGGCTTCGATTGGATTAACTCTACCTGTCCACCTGCCTATGCTTTCATTGGTCAAGGTTCTGAAAAGAAAATTGAATGTCCATTTCTATATGGACATTACAATACTTATGTGTTGGAGTATTTGGACGGTGCGAAATGAATGGATCTTTAATAACATTGATCCCACAGTTGCCAGATGCAGAGAAAGATTCTTCAGTGAGCTCAAGATGGTGCTACATCGAGCGAAGTAGAAGCACATAGAAAGTTTAGAGCAATGGATTGAAGATACAATATGATTGTCTTTTCTTTTGGGGCAGCACTTGTTCTCTTTTCTTTTTCTTTTTGTTTTCTGTATTAAACTTTCTATTTATTAAATATATTAATCTGTAGGGGCTCTTTGCCCCTCCAGTTTCTTCCAAAAAAAAAATTCCTTATAACTAACTTTTTTTTTTCTTAGGAGTAGCTTCCATGTATTATTCTAATATTTTCTACAAATAATGGCTCTGATAGCTACTTGATGTTTCAGGTATAAACCAGCTATAGTTAAGCGCAAACAGGGATATGGGTATATTGAGCCCAGATTTTTCTTTACAGTATGTTGTAATCCTCTTCTTTTTAATTCAGTCTCAAAGCTTTTCTCATATATTCTTTTTTTTTAGCAATGCCATATGAGATTTCGTACCGTGACAATTCATCAAATTGCAATTCAATATATTTCTTTTCTTTCTTTTTCATTTAGTGATATTCATGTCTCTTCTAATATATATATGGCCGGCACTTTGTCCTCCTTCCGACTCCATGTCTATTTTTGAAGAATCCAACTCTCTCATCTGTTTTTTATCATAGATGATGTGCAGATTCATCTAATTTGATGTCCTTAAATAATCGTGCAATTGAATCTTAAAAGTTATAATTTTCCCAGTTACTAACTTCACCCCTGCCTTCTAAGCAACATATAAGAGGCATCTACAAAATATGCGGTGAGCCAAAAACATGTGATACAAATATAGATGATTAATCAACTTTCTTGCTCAGATAACTTTTTTATCATTCCATCTTCACCTTTCAGGCAAGAAGATAAGAGTAAATGAGCTATATATAGACCTTACCACTTTCTTCGACATTCGTTCTCTTTTTTTTTTTACCGACATTTTATTTTTCTCTCCGGTTAATCAGCACCCACCATTAACATGCATATATTTCAATGTTCTATTCTGAATTATTTTGTTTCAAACTTTGAAGTGCTCTAAAATATCCCGCAACATCGCGCAGGGTGCCAACTAGTGTTTTTAGACAAGCGAAGGAGAGATTTGAGTTCTAAGAAAAATCATGGCTCGATTTTTTCCCTCAAACTATTCAAATCGGTGCAAGGGCGGCGTGAGGGAGAAGGTGCAGCTGGCCACCAAGTTTGGCATCGTCACCGACGCTGACAGCGAAGGAGAGATCCGCCGCGACCCGGCGTACATGCAGGCGGCGTGCGAGGCCAGCCTGAAGAGGCTTGGAGTTGACTGCATCGACCTCTACTATCAGCATCGTATCGACACCAGAGTGCCCATTGAGATCACGGTGCGTGCAAATCATCTCAAGCTGTTTCAATTCTGTTACAGTCAAACTAGCAGTTTGTTGGAGAACTGACAGGTGTTTGTTTCCCTTGTCAAACTTGTGGCTGACTAACTTTGCGTGAGCAAAAATGCTTTCAGTAAGCTTGTAGTAGAAAACAATTCAATTTGCTGTAGCGTAAGAATCCCTCGGTAAGCGTTGCATAGGCTAGAAACAGAGTAGGGGCTCCCCTGTTTCTGAGTTCCTTAAACAGAGGGCAACTTTTCCAAAATTTTATTTTGGATAAAAAGGGGACAAGTTTTCCTTGTCTCTCTTTCTGACCAATGCTTTTGACACAAATCCTTGACATCCACAGGTAGGTGAACTGAAGAAATTAGTTGAAGAGGGAAAGATAAAATACATTGGCCTGTCTGAAGCGTCGACGTCGACAATCAGGAGAGCGCACGTAGTTCATCCCATCACTGCAGAAGTAGTCCCAACTTGCAGGTATTTGCACATACAGGGCCTGCTATTACTTCACTCAGTTGGAACTCTATACAATATTTTCTGAGTGGTCAAATTGTTGTGTCAATTTCAGGGAGCTTGGCATCGGAATAGTGGCATACAGTCCACTGGGCAGGGATTCTTGTCAAGTGGTCCAAAGCTGGTTGACACACTGTCAGACCAAGACTTCCGCAAGGTTTGTGCCCGCGTAACACCCTACTACTACAATTATCCCTGCAACATTTAATCTTTCTAATTAAATCATACTATAATATTTCAGGATTTACCCAGATTTCAGCCGGAAAACATCAAGAAGAATGCAGAGATATTTGAGCGTGTCAATGAAATTGCCTCTAGGAAGGGTGCTCACCATCACAGCTTGCATTGGCATGGGTCCTCCACCAGGGAAGCGACGTTTGTCCTATTCCTGGGACAACAAACATCGAAAATTTCAATAATGTGGCAGCATTGTCCGTGAAGCTCACACCAGAGGACATGGCCGAGCTCGAGTCCTATGCATCGGGTGATATTGTAGGTGATCGGTACCATGACTTCCTCAACACCTGGAAGGATTCTGAGACTCCTCCCCTGTCATCCTGGAAGCCTGAGTGATTGTGTTTCGCGCATGCTCTGTCCTACAACATTCCCTTGGTTTCCTTGCTACATTATCTCGTGCCGCTAGCAAGGAACTTTGGTGTTGTCGATTTGATGTTTGATTTCAATATTGTACCAAGAGAATGATGAATGTAATGTGAAAATAAGCTGCTGTAATGGTGGCATTAAGCAAATCTGACGAATATGGAATCTATGGTTATAGTGTGTTGGAAAAAGTGAAATACATTTTTTTGTTATGTTGTCTAGTAATTTTGGAAAAAGTGATACATTTTTTTGCAAATAATAATGGATTGAACAAAATGAGCCTACAGAAATGATAATATGACGAAATAATAAAAATATAGCTAGGAGCCATTAATCAACCTATAAGCAACCAATACATCGGCTACGGTAAGATGACTTATACGATTTTCCCACTTCCGAGTGTACATATCACTCTACTATGAGTGCTTCCGTCTATTTCTTGTCATCTACAGTGATGAGGATCCTGATGTATAAACCCTCTGATAGTGACTCTCGAAAACATGACATGTGGAGAGCATCCTAAATTATACACAAAATGATCAAATATATCGGTTAACAATGGGCTGAGCTTTGACACGTGTCAACCGCTGGACACATCACATGTCAAAACCCATTCCAAGCGGCCAACAAAATATTACTCGATCATCATCTGTATAATACCAGTATTCCCTGGTAAGTATTTGCAACGCCCAGATCACGCATATGCTACGCCACAATTGCAGCCCTCATCATTACAAGAAACAAATAGAGAACATATTAAGTAGCACTACAAGTCTTCATTTATCTCCAAGACTACAACGCAACAGAGTATATACTCACTAAACCACTAATAGCGCCCAACCTGGAGCACCATCAGTATAATTCATGAAACACATAAACTACTACTGCCCCCATCACCTCCCTTGGTGGTTTAGAAGGATGGACTCATCCTCACCTGCAAAAAACTCAACAATAGCATCATAGTACTATGGTACTCTCATCGCAAAAAAAAAGGTACTAAGGTACTCAGCAAGACTTACACATGAGTCATATAGCTTATGTACAACGGAAGAAGAATTTGGCATTGGTCAAGAACATGTAATAGGTTGATATTTTGCATAAAGCTCTTAATACATTTCAAGATGATTAACTTGCAATCCTTTTTTAACTCAAGTGAAGCTAAAGGGCAACACATACACCTCTGTAGATCCAAATATATACTAAGAGCATCTCCAGCAGGGATGTAAAACTGGCCCCTCAAAAATACATTTGGGGGCTAGCTTGTAAATTAAAGACCTTGTTTTTTGACTCCAACTCCAGCAGTGGCCTTTATATTTAGCCCCCATTTCATCCTGACATGTGGGACCCGGTTGTCATTGGCTCAGCCCATCCTTATCCTCTCCCTTCTTCTCCTCCCTCTCCACGACCGGCTGTGCGGCAACCAAGGATGGCGAGGGCGTGCATGGGCAGCAAGCCAGCAACAGCAGCAGGCAGGAGGACTCCAGCGGCGCGGTGGGCGAGGGCGAGCACGGCGAGCGTCTGCGTCACGCGGGGCCTGGGCAGGGCGGCGCCGCGCGGCACGGGGGCGGCGGGCGAGGGCCGCGCGCGACGGCGTGGTGAGTGGCTGTGTCGTGCGGGGCCTGGGCAGGGCGGCGCCACGCGGCACGGGCGCGGCGGGCGAGGGCCGCGCGCGATGGCGTGGCGAGCGGCTGCGTCGCGCGGGGGCCGAAGCAGGGCTCAGATCCGCGCGGCGGCGAGCCATGGCGGGTGCTTCTCCGTACCATCTCGCGCCATGGAGGGGGCGGGAGGCCGGAGCAGGGCTCAGATCCGCGGCAGCGCAGATGGCCGGAGCATCCAAGGGGAGGGGCGGGGCAGCGGCGGCGGCGGCGGGGGCAGCGCGCGGGAGGGAGGCAGTCGGCGGCGAGGCGCGCCGGCGCAGCACTGCGGCGGTTGGCGGGAGAGGCGGGGCAGCAGGTCGGGCCGGGGCGTCGGTGTCGCGGCGGAGCAGCAAGCGGGCAGGAAGGGGAGGAGCGGGCCGGAGTAGCGGACCTCAGCCGCAAGGCATGACGTCGGCGGCAAGCACAGCGGTGACGGGTGCACGTGGGAAGCAACGCGCGGGAGGCAACGAGTGCGCGGGAGGGGGAAAACAGGTGGGCCCCACGCCAGCTGTAGTTTAGGGGCCTGAAGGGTGGGCATGAAAACAAAGGGGTGGGGCCTGAACAAAATAAGATCCCTTTTAAGGGTCCTGCTGGAGACGGATTTTTGCTCTGGGCATGTAAATATAAGATAGGGCCCTTATTTAAGGGCCCTGCTGGAGATGCTCTAAGAGTGATAAGGATCATAAATTAAGTATCTCATCTCAATGTGATCTCATACCACCTCATCATCTCATCTCAGGAACACTATCACGTAGTGACAGTGACCAGAACAGTTTTTACACCCTGCAAGGGAGTACTCCTTTACCCACACGAGGAGTCCTACCTCTTTGGCTTCGTGACAAATTTTTTCCATGAAGATCAGATATGTGGGAATGCAAAAAGGTGCTTAGGGCCCACGCAAACAATTATGGAAAAAATATAGATTCTTAAGCTTAACTAATATGCTCAATTACTAGCCCGTGCGAGTGTTGGCATAATATGTGATGTTGTAATTGTTCTTGAGCTTCAACACGTGAGGTGGTAGCCCCAGTTGTGATCAGAGACAAAGAAAACTCAAGTTGTTGATAGCATTCTTACATCGATCAAAGGTATTTTAAAAGCTGAGTTTTCCCTCATACAAATAATGTTTAAGAGACTAGAAAAACACAAGTTCTGCCTGACGAAAGCCTTTTACAAAATGATCCACACATTGCGTACCTCAAGATATTTTGTTCATAAAAGGAAACCACACATTCAAAACCCCTTACAACTTTTTTTTGATTATGAACTGTAGATAGAAGCACTACCCATAGGACTGGTCCCGAACAGATTTACAGATGTATTGAACTTCCAGTGCACCCAGGGAAGCATCTACTCCCTCCCTTCCCATATGTATGTATCGATTCAAACAGCTAGAAATGTTTACATTTTGGAACGGAGGCAGTGGTTGCCATTCCAAGATGACAGAGGAGGGGTTTCTGAATCTTTCCAGGTGTTCAGAAATGTGCTGTGATACCGTTCACCTTGGATATCATCCATGGCAGCGTATGACTCGAGCTCCGCCATCTCCTCGGGCGTGAGCTTCACCGACAACGCTCCAAGGTTCTGGTTGAAGTTGGCGATCTTTGTGGTTCCAGGAATGGGGCAGACGTCGCTTCCCTGGTGGTGAACCCAAGCCGTGCGAGCTGTGATGACGTGCATCCTTTCCTTGCAGCCATCTTGCTGACACGTTTCAAATATCATGGCATTCTTCTCAAGGTTCTCAGTCTGAAATCTTGGTAGGTTCTGTAGGGAAATAAGTCATTGAGGATTCTAGAGAAAGAAGGAGAGATACAAACAATGAATTGGTTGTGGTACTCAATAATGGATGGCAATTCACCTTGCGGAAATCGTCATCCGGTAGTTCTTTAACAATGTTAGCCCCACTGGAGAAGAACCCTCTGCCTAATGGGCTGTACGCCACAATCCCAATGCCAAGTTCTCTGTAACAAGAACACATGCACTTCAATGTCCAGAACAGAGTATGTTCTTATGCATCCCCAAAGGTTATCATATATAGATATTCATGATTGTTGCAAACGTTACGTACCTGCAGGTTGGGATGATATCCTGCTCGGCATCTCTTGACCAGAGAGACCATTCAATCTGGACCGCAGTGATCGGATGAACCGCGTGCGCTCTTCGAATTGTGGACGCTGACGCTTCAGATAATCCGATGTACTTTATCTTCCCTTCTAGGACCAACTTCTTGAGCTCCCCAATCTGGGTTTCAAATCAGGTTCTTCATCACATCAGTGACATGGATTGGTAGTTTTCTTCTTAATGTGCACAGGCTTACGAGATGCGACAGAGGTTGCCTGCAAGCTGATCGAAGTAATCAACTCACCGTAATCTCGACGGGCACCCTGGTGTCGATGCGGTGCTGGTAGTAGAGGTCAATGCAGTCGACGCCCAGACGCTTGAGGCTGGCCTCGCACGCCGCGCGCACGTACGCCGGGTCGCCGCGCACATCCTTGATGTCCGGCGTGATGCCGAACTTGGTGGACAGCTGCACCTTCTCCCTTACGCGCCGCCGTCCTGCATCACTTTGCCGAGCAGGACCTCGTTGGTATGCGGGCCGTAGCAGTCGGAGGTGTCGAGGAAGGTGACGCCGGCGGCGACGGCGTGGCGGAGGAGCGCCACCATGTCAGCCTCCGGCTTGCGCTCGCCGTACACCGCGGACATGCCCATGCAGCCCAGCCCCTGCGCCGAGACCTCCAGCCCCTGGGAGCCAAGCTTGATCCGGGGAACGGTCATCGGAGCCGCCGCCATTGCCGGAAACACACCGGATGATGCTTCTTAAAAGTTGCCGGATGGTGCGGTTACTGTGGCCGTGGCGTTTCAGTGCTGTACGGCTATTTGTAGCGCGCCGTAGTCGTCACGAGGGATGTCACGTAGCAGCCGTAGGGCGCGTCATCGCTTCGCTCACGCTCGCTGCCGGTTTGGAACGGCTCAAACCAGCATTTGTTTAGCGCACTCAACAAGACTGTCAAGACACATGGCATGGACCCCAACCACTCCCAGTCAAAGCTTCAATAATAATAGTTGTATTTGTGTTGGGCGATAGTTAGTACAAACCACGTCGGACCCTTGAGCTCATTTTTTTAAAAAAATCACTTGGAGTTTTGGATTCCCATTCATAAATGTTTTTGTTGTAAAAACCATCCCAGTGTCAATTTGTGTTTGCCAATATAAATTCAGAAAACTAAGGTAACTAATTTAAAATTGTTGAAGTGTTTAAATGAGGCGAAAAGGTCTGTAGCCTAATGGGTACAAGAGTCTCAGTAGCACTTTAGGTCCTGGGTTCGAAATCTGGTGGGACTGAATGCGTTGTGCTTTCAACGATAGGCGACGTGACCCTCGTCAGCGAGGCGTCAGCGGTGATGTCGTCAATCTCGAAGATTTGCCGGCTCAGTCCGAAGATGCTCATAGGGATAAGGTTTGCATATGTGCGTTCATAGAGGTGAGTTTGCGTGTGTTGTGAGCTGAGTTGTACTGTATAATACTTATATAATACTTTTCATTAAAAATTATCAAAATATATAAAAAATTGGGACACCGTAAACATTAATTTTCCTTTCCTTTTTCTTTTGCAAAATCCCAAACATGGAGATTGTATTTCCAAAATTTAATAAGAACACCATAGACTACTCCGTTTTATTTATCCATTTTGTTGTATTGTACTGTTAGAAAATATAATTTTATTCCTAGAAGTTGCTTACTTCAAATGAAACTAAACCAAAGACCTTATTGCTACAATTCTTCTTAAATTATCTGAATTGAATACTTGAACACGTATAAATCACTATTATATTAAGCGCGTGCGTTCTCGCAAAAGAGCCACCCTGCGTCAGCTCTAAAACTTTTACCGTCCGATCTTTCCAACAGAGAAGACTGACCGTAGGATCTACCCAATCCGACCTTTGTCTCATGGCCCTTCTAGAAGTGTCGAATCACAATGTCTTGCAATCAGGTCCTCCTCCTCCTTTTCTTTCTCTCCCTCGATGCATTCCATCCACTCGCCCACGATGGTCATGGCGGACAGCGGCGACCCCCGCGGCACGGCCAGCATGCACAGCAGCGTCTACGCCTCCCATCGGCTTGTCGTCCCGAGGGAGATCACCGCCTTCTCCGACTTCCCCTTTTTCCCACGGGTCGACGGCAACACCCGGCGGTACCCAGACCATGGCGAGTTCCTCCAGGTCGATCCCTCTGCTATCCTTCCTTCTCCTGCACCGTGCACCGTCAGTGCCTTCTCCTTTCCCATCCGCAATAGCCTCCTCGGTCAGGACAGTACCCAATTGTTCTCTTCCTCCAAGCAGGCACAAGGAGCCCGTAAAGTGTTCGATGGAATGCCTGGATGGCAATGGGATGTATCACATGAACCGGCAGAGTAAACAAGAAAACAAGACGTGCTCTGTTGACTCCGGAACCTGTTCTGTTTTCATCAACAAACGTTCCTTCCGCTTCCTGGTGAGAACCCATGTCCTTGTCTCCCCCTGCTTTTTGCAATTTATTTTAATTAGAACTCGTGCTTCTGTTTGTCAGTGCAGCCAATTGTGATTCTGCTTATTCATTGTTAATAGTAAGTATTTATTTTAAATCAAATTTCCTTTCCTTTATTCTACTAATCTGCTGAATCTTAGCTGGTATGGCAGTTCCATTCCCATTTTAGTTTCTACTTACTGCTATATGTTGTCAAGTAGTACCAACAACAGACTAGATATGTGTCTCTATTGCTGATTTTACAATATTGCAACCTCAGTAAGAACAAACACTCTATTGGTCATTGATTACTGAGTAGAAACTATTTTAGTTTGATTAATTTGATCCCGTGACTAGGAAGTGGAAGGCATGTGTAGAAGCTCTCAGCAAGGGTTACTCTTTTTTATGTGTTTGTATATAAGCTGTTATATCCCATTAAGTTCATATTCATGCATGCTCTTGGACAGTGACACTATCTTTGCCATATGCGTTTGTGGCATATTTCAGTAAGAAAAACCAAAAAAAACAGTCACTCTCTGCTGCACAAAAACACTGTACATTCGTGATCCATTCCGGTGACAGCTGGCCAGCGACATGTTTCTCTGACAAAATTCATCTAAACACAATATTGTGGTTCAAGAAGGCTCTGTTCTGAATTAAACGATGCAGACGAGGGATCTGTTCTTTGTCAAAACGAAGATGCACAACTCAAAGAAAGCTTGATGATATGAAAAAATTAATCCTGAAGTGATTACAATCTATGCAAGTTGACTATCTTCAACTGATATGAATTCATGAGTAATTAAATAAAGCTAACCTGTTCGTAGATTTATTTTCAGTTGTTTATGATACTAGCCAATTTTGGAATTCACAAAGCTTATACATTTTTACATATTTCAATATGGGACTGTTATGGGGGAAATGATATTCAGATTTGAGTATTTATTTGGAATTGATTTATAGTTTAGTTTTGACGTTCAAGCCCAAGCTGAAAATAATCGATTCATCAAGTCTGCTCCATACTTGTTTGAAACTTTGAATAACTGTCATTGTTTAATGTCTTAAACATGTGGCTTTCTTATGTGCACTCCAATTCTCATGTGAGCATCCATTTAATTTTGTATTCCTTACCTGTCAACCCTCAGCACAAAAAAATGGTACAGCCGAGGAAACACTCAGAGGTAAAACACCCACCTCTGATTCAATCAGTAACACAACCACCATGAGCATTTCAAAGGACTCCACGATCACTGAATTCGGTGCTTCAGTTTCTAGCTGCTAGATGGTTCTAATGGATAGGTGCAGATTGCCATGCATGTGACTGATAATTGCCTCGATCGATATCACCCAAGGCTGAAGGGTCCTATTAGAACTTTTTTTTTTTTATGAATGTTGAAATGGAAAAATACATTATCAATGCTAAATCATACTTCCTTTGTGTTTGACGAAAGGAAGTTCTAATATATGCATCTACTAGAAAATGTTAACAATTATTTAGTAAAAGGTTCCATATCTAAAAATATAGCACTATGGACATTACCTACCCAGTAGCCAACAGCTTATATCATAATACGCTACCATGATCTGCGCAAAATCATTTACTACACCCTAAGCCATATATATCATAGATGATTTTGGACTATATGCCTTTTAGCGTCTGCATGAATTTGAGTTTGGCTCCCTATTACATTTGAAACTAGCGACACTGTTGAGCAATTTGAATCTAAAGTGGGTTTGTGTTTATGATTTGGCTCTTGAGATTTGTATCTGCAACATTAGGCATCCCATTATATGTGCAGCATGATGAAATACTTGAAAAATTAAGCTAATAAGCATGCTTTATTTTTCCTTCTGATGTACTATGTTGTAGAATGGCAATTTATGCCAGCCGACAGGATATTCATAAAGCTTTTCACAAGTATGTTTGGAACATTTTTACTTTGCAACCTTTTTTATTGAACATTCATGTTTTCGCCATCTTGGTTTCAGAAAACAATATAATGCCGCCATCATATCTTAGATCAGCAGTGTTTTCTTATTTTTCTTATGTCGACAGGCTCTGTTTAAAATATCACCCTAACAAGAATAAAGGCAAGGATACATAGGAGAAGTTTGAAGAGACAAACAAGAACAACTTCTCTGAATTTTCAGTATCCATTTTGATTTGGAACTTGTAGGTATGCTATATGCAGATAATCCTTCATTTTCCTTTTTTCCAGGCACCTTGTTTTGAATAAATATTTGGATAGCAGACAATGGGTGGTCAGGAATTACTTGGCTTCTGTTGTTTTATACACCTCGGTCAAAAAGGTCAATTTGTTCGTGAGTATCATGCACAACGTGGAAGAGGTGTAAAGCTGAATACCATATATGCAAAGAGATGAATGAAGATGGTGAAATATATTTTCAAGTGCAAGGAACTTATTTGGAATTTTGAATCTAGAGCACATCCACACATATTTTGGCCCCTGTGCTGGTCTGACATGACAACAAAAGAAAAATGTAAGTTCAGTTGCTAGAAGTAACAAAGGATGGCGAATGGAGCTGAAACTTGGAATTCTGTTACCTATCATTTATTTGATTTTTTATAAGTACAACTCTCCTGATTGACTTGCAGTTCGCCATGTGCAAAACGAAAGGAGCCACCAGCTGATTACTATATAGTAATGCTGAAGCAATAGCAGTTCTTCAAGATTGGATAGAGCAGCATGCTTCAACATGACACGGATTAATTATTTTGCAGCCAGATGCAGCAACATTTTTTTTTTTTTTTTTTTTTTTTTTTTTTTTTTTTTTTTTTTTTTTTTTTTTTTTTTTTGCGAATGAGATGCAGCAAGATTGGAATGACAGTCACTTTGAAAACCATGCATGGAAGCCCTGATGATGCCTGGTGCCATGTTTCAACAAAGAAAACTAACTTCATGTTCTCTCATTTTATTCAATGAATCAGTGTTATCTTTCTTTATATCTTTCCGCTACAGCGTGTAACAACTTGGCATATAGTCTTGCAGCCCATGATGTGTGTGTTGTGAATGCTGGCTTGCAAGTGTTCATAAGCCAGGCACCAAATTTTATACATGATGTACGGAAGGATCGACCATATGCCGAACCCACGTTGATGAAAGCTTATGTTCTGTGTCAAAACAGTAGTGTCAATTGCAGCTGTGAGCTATGCATATGCCCATGTTTCCATGTAGGTTTTTCCTATGTGACAAACCTTGGATCAATAAGATTTTAGGCTTCTACTTGCTGGTCTAACCACAGGGCAAAACTAAAAGAGTACTGACAATCTTAGTGTATATTGTAGGAATAATCAAACTATAGGATACGAAGAATACGATCCTAATCGAAATGCATACATTTGGTTCATACCCTAGTGGGATGGTAATAAGAGATTTCTTTTACAGACTAGAGGGAGGCCATCTAAATCCTAAAGTAAAGGCCCGCGATTGAAGTACCAACTGCTCACTTTTCTACGTAGATGGACTTCCTCGAATGGCTACCCTTGTTTAATAGATATATAGAATATGTTTCCTATGGTAACTGGGTTCATGAGTTATGGTCAACAAACAATACGAGCAGCAAGGTACATTGGTCAAAGTTTCATAATTACCTTATCCCACACAAATCGTTTACCTAAAACTATTCACTACCCTTATGAAAAATAAATCACATCAGAGCGTTTCCGGGGGCGAATACACTTTGAATTTGATAAATGTATTGCTTGTGAAGTATGTGTTCGCGTATGCCCCATAGATCTACCCCTTGTGGATTGGAGATTTGAAAAGGATGTTAAAAGGAAACAATTGCTTAATTCTAATTATAGTATGGATTTCGGAGTTTGTATATTTTGTGGTAACTGTGTTGAGTACTGTCCAAAAAACTGTTTATCAATGACTGAAGAATATGAACTTTCTACTTATGAGGCCTGGCGCGGTAATGCCGCGCTCTGTTTCTAGTTAGAGATATAATACTTGCATGTCTCTTCTTCCGATGATGCTACATTGTAACAACAAGACCAGAGTTGTGTCCATTTTGATTAGGTGTGTGCTTCCACATTTGACTCATGAATGCGTGGCTCGCCGTTATGTTAGAGGATGCTAGCTCTTGGCATGCTCATATGAGAAAAGGGCATCTTGGATTGCTCTCAGGGATAGAGAAATAAAGATAACAACACAATTATCCATGTATTAGTGTTACCCATATTTTCAAGTTTTAAAGTAGATTCAAATTCCTATATTACAAAAATCATTTTCCTTAGATAAAATATTTTATAAATTAAATAAATCAATTTTGTGATATGTTAGAGTTTTTTTGTTAATTCATGCACTAGTTTTACTGTTACAGAAAAATATAACCTTGTAATAACTTCAAGCTAGAATAGCTTTAATCATTATTAGGAATGGAAAAAAAAAAGAAAGACCTCAACCACAGCCCAACCCAACCCAACCTGGGCTGAATCAGTCCATGGCCTGCTAAGTCAACCTTAACCCAGAGTGGCTCAATTTTTCGTGCTCTTGATATAGTTAAAATAAACTTCCTCCGCCTGAAATTCCTTGCTGTAAAGTTTTCTTATCCCTTCACGCATCTTATCTATCTTATACTTGTAAATTAGAGGCTCCTTTCGGTGCCTTCACATTAATCGGAGAAAAATTCTAGAAATTACCACAAAAAAGAAAAACATCCGACCATCTATTCGGATTGTTGATAAATTGTAGCCATAGATCGATCAACAACCGATTGATTCTCCATGTCAGTATCCGGAAAGATAAATTGTAGAATCCAAAGACTCTTCCTTCCTTCCGGAAAGACAAACTGTAGAACCCAAAAACTCTTCCTTCCTTCTTTTGTTTGCAGTATGTAGCCTTGGTACTTGAACTAGCGATAAAATTGCAGAAGTGTATGGTGGATATGATTTGGAAGGGAAAAAAAGGAATATGTACATACAGACTACGGTGGTCTTTCGGAACTTGGTACCATGCATGAAAGAGTTTTAAACGATGTACAAACATTTAACTAACTTGAGATTTACAGTAATCAAATATGCTCAATTTTCAAACTATATTTCTCTTTTTAATTAAAAACTTAATTAAGAAAAATCAGGAAGATATTTATTCAATGGCTGCAAGTTAACCAATTGTTCCTCGATCAACATCCAATGTACATAACCCTTTCGGATTATATCTTGAAATCATAAATATTTATTTATTTTTATTATAGTAAATTTAAGAAAACTACGACCATTTGCATTCGAGGAACATACCCTAAGCCATTTTTAGTCCAGTTTTAAAAAACCATGACTATTTTACACCTATATGACACAAAACTATAGCATCCAGTCACCCACGCATTCCTATTTTATTGAAATGTTTCTGAATTCACCCTTTTAATTAAAAGGAGAAAGCCAATTACTTTTGTGGAAGTAATGAAAGGTCATATACTAGCCATGGAACTGTTGATGCGGTTTTTTGATGGAAGATCATGGATAACAGACTCTCTATTTTTATAGTTTTTTTTGTCAAACACAGTACCGACGCAAACATGGATCGATAATTAAGAAGGAAGACATGGACCGATCCTAGAACATTCTATACTCCATCCGTTCCAAAATATAGGCATTTATTGACTTTTGTACATCACGTTTGACTTTGTCTTATTCAAATTTATTTGTAAAAATACAAAAACAAATAAGTCATGTTTAAAGTATATCTAATGATAAAACAAATTATAACAAAATAAACAATATTTTCATAAATTTTTTGAATAAAGTGAATGGTCAAACTTGATGTTTAAAAAGTCAACAAATGATTACATTTTGGAATGTAGGTAGTAATTCACAACACTAGACCAAATAACACAAGATATTTTTGGAGGAAAAACTGAAGTTTGTCAGAAATTGTTGTCACTTGATTCAATAAAATATAAATTTATAAAATTAGACATTTTTAAGATCTATAGCCCGTGCAGATGCACGGGTTGAAAGACTAGTTTTCATAATGGTCTTTGCCAATGATTTGCTTTGTAAACGTAGTTGAGGTTGAATCTAAAGGGTAAACTATCACCTCTTCCTTCCTCTCTTTCCGTGGCCCTACGCGGAGGACGCCTTGCTAATATTACATTTGTTGCCGACATCAGCATCTTGCATTGTATTATCTTCAAGGCGGCTTGTACTTCAATCCTCGGGCTCTATCCAAGTTTGAGCCATGCACAAGCCATCCTACTGTGCAAAAGGAAAGCCCCTACCCGTGGCCCAAAACCCTAACCTTAAGAGCACCACCGCAAGCCATTGTTGCCCCTTAGATGAGCTCATTGATCCACTCACGAAAGTTGTCTCCCACGTGGTCGAGTCACTGATGCATGCTCCCTCTGATGATGACGCTAGAAAACATGACACATAATTGACCGTGCGATAACACAGGCATATGCAGGCACACTATTGTTTTGGACAATCAGCGCCTGTAAATTTGTTGGTTGTCATGGAGAACCTAAGTTTAAGAGAAGAAAAACACAAGTTCTGATCCTCGAAATGCCTCCAAGGGTTTACAAAATGGTTCAGATTGCAAACCGAAAGATCATTTATTCATAAAGGGAAACCAACCATTCAAAGACACTCAACAACATATCAACTTCCATCTAAAAGGAAAAAAAAAATACAACGTATCAACTGCTCCCATATAACTGTTCCGAACAAAATTACAGACTTCTTGAACTGACACTACACCCACATTACAACAGCACATGCCTTAGTTGCCTTTCCAAGAGGACAGGGGAGGGGTCTCAGAATCTTTCCAGGTGTTCAGAAATGTGCTGTGATACCGTTCACCTTGGACCTCATCCATGGCGGCATACGACTCGAGCTCCGCCATCTCCTCGGGTGTCAGCTTCACCGATAACGCTCCGAGGTTCTGGTTGAAGTTGTTGATCTTTGTGGTTCCAGGAATGGGGCAGACGTCGCTTCCCGGGTGGTGAACCCAAGCCAGTGCGAGCTGCGATGACGTGCATCCTTTTCTTGCGGCCATCTCGCTCACACGCTCAAATATCGTGGCATTCTTCTTGAGATTCTCTGGCTGAAACCTTGGTAGATTCTGGAGGAAAATAACTCATTGAAGATTTCAGAGAAAGAAGGAAAGATAGCACACAGCGAATTGGTTGCAGTATTGTATAACGGATAACACCAAACCTTGCGGAAATCATCATCAGGCAATTCGCTGACAAGTTTGGCTCCACCGGAGAAGAACCCTCTGCCTAACGGGCTGTACGCCACAATCCAATGCCAAGCTCTCTGAAACAAGAACAAGACATTTCAGTGTCTAGAACAGAGTGTCGTCCATTTCAGTGTCCAGAACAGAGTAGTGTCCAGACATTGATGATTGTTGCAGACATTACGTACCTGCATGTTGGGATGATATCCTGCTCGATATCTCTTGACCAGAGAGACCATTCGAGCTGGACTGCGGTGATGGGATGAACCGCGTGCGCTCTTCGGATCGTGGACGCCGACGCTTCAGACAGTCCGATGTACTTGATCTTCCCATCTTCAACCAATTTCTTGAGCTCACCAATCTGGGATCCAAATCCATGGGTCAGGTTCTTCATCAGGTAAATGGATTGTTGTTTTCCACTCTGTACAAGCTACAGAATGCAACTGTGCAAGCAGCTTTAACCAAGCTGAACATTGTTAGAAACAGTGTAACTCACTGTGATCTCGACGGGCACCCTGGTGTCGATGCGGTGCTGGTAGTAGAGGTCGATGCAGTCGACGCCGAGACGCTTGAGGCTGGCCTCGCACGCCGCCCGCACGTACGCCGGGTCGCCGCGAATTTCCTCGAGGTCGGGCGTGATGCCGAACTTGGTGGCCAGCTGCACCTTCTCCCTCACGCCGCCGCCCTGCATCGCCTTGCCCAGGAGGACCTCGTTAGTGTGGGGGCCGTACACGTCGGAGGTGTCGAGGAAGGTGACGCCGGCGGCGACGGCGTGGCGGAGGAGCGCCACCATGTCGGCCTCCGGCTTGCGCTCGCCGTACGCCATGGACATGCCCATGCAGCCCAGCCCCTGCGCCGAGACCTCCAGCCCCTGGGACCCGAGCTTGATCCGGGGAACGGTCGCCGGAACCGCCGCCGCCGCTGCCATTGCCAGAAATTAAACACACCGGGCGATCGATGCTTTCTAATTAATTAGTTGCCGGTGCTGTCGCGATGAGTGGCGCGGTGGCTGTGGCTATGGTGGCGTTTCAGTGCGGCGCGGTACGGCTATTTGTAGCGCGCCGGAAGCGTCACGGAGGATGTCACGTAGCGGCCGGCGCGTCATGGCTTCGGTCACTCGAAATGTGGCATAGGAGACCGAGCCGTAGCTCGAGTGGTATGCCTTGCAGTTGGCAGGCTGCCCACCGGTGTTCGATTCCCAGAATCGACACCGGTGTTTCTCACCGGGGCTTGTCCCCAAAATAATTTCAGGTACCTCTCACTCGCGTGGAGCCACAGCGAAGCGACGTGCCTCGTCGCACATCAGGTCTAGCTGGTCCTGGTGACTTCTCGACGGACGCGATCTTGGTTGCTGCGTATAGTTGTAGGTCTGGTTGTGTGCGTAGGGGTGTGTTGGTGTGCGTGGTGGAGTGAGTGTGTGAGTAGCGCACATGAACAGATGCTACAGTTGTACCCAGTTTGAGAGGTTCAAAAAAAAAAAAGAAATGTGGCATAGGAACCCAAAGCTTCAATAGTAGTAGTACTATTTTTGTTGGGAGATAGTCAACGGATTGCATCCCATCAAGTAAGACATTTGACTTTGAAATTTCCGTAGTCGGTTATTTGGATCGGGACAGTGGCCCGGCCTGTACGCACTGATAAAGACAGATTCGAGTATTCAAAACACAGCTGGACCATGACAGGTTTAACAAGTTTAACTGCATCCTGAGTACTGTCCAATGCATTACACCCGGACCCAAAAAAAAATGCAGGGTAAATTGAGCTCAAGTACTCCATTTCTCACTAGTGCTCATCAAGTCATCGTACAATACGAACTGGGCGCCTCTTTCGTTTTGAAGTTTAATTTATCGGTTTGTTGTATTTTATTTACTGTTGGAGAACATATTATTGGTCTTTGCTTCCTTTGACAAACTGTTTCTGGTGCTAGTTCTGTACTTAAAGTTATAGGAATAAAACTTGATATGTAATTCATTCCTACAAGCAAGGTTTAAAAACTGGACACCAGACAACACTGGTTTTTACTGGTTTTTACCGGTTTTCGGTTGTCAAAACCAGTCAAAATTCTAAATCGAAAACACCCGACAACCAAAGGAACCGAACCGAACGGTTTTCCCGGTCACTGCGAAAAAATAATCATAATCCACAGGATTAAAATGAGGCCAACTACTACTGATTACATATCGCAATGTTCATCAAATGAGGCCAACTACTACTAAAGATCGTCAAAAGTTATTTATACTGTCCTTTTTCTCAAAACTTATGATTATACCATCCAATCAAGCAAGCGGGATCCATTTATCATTGTAGGTTCCATGTGGTCCTGCAATCGGTACTGATCCATAGGATAAAAAGTCCAATACGCAACACGTGACGAGAATAAAACCTACAACCTACTGGAGAGTCTAATATTTTTCTGAATATCATGACTATAATTATTTTTATTGCTTGTGACTCATAATACAATTGTAAATTTATTTTTATTTTCAAAGGTATAGAGCTAAATTTAAAAATACAAAATTCTCTCAGGAATTATTTTTAAATGAAAAAGAAACTAAAATCACTCTGTCAGCTTTGAGCTAAATTTAAAATCTCTCAGCCGACTTCCTTCCCTCCTCTCTCCTCCTCATCCCAATATGGGCTGAAATAACCCCTCCATCGACCTCGGGCTAATTTCAGCCTATTTACTGATGATAGTCGGGACCATTTCAGCCCATTTTCATTTGAGGGACAAGAGAGGAGGGAGGGAAATGGGCTTATATCAGCCCAACACTACTAAAGTTTATTTGATTCTTGAAAATAATTTCTTAATACGTTTTTTGATTTTTGCTCTACCCTTTTTATAATGAACACAGTTCCATGTGCTTGATATAAAGTAGTAAAAAATTGGCATATGTTTTTTTTGAAGATATACAAAGTTCTTTATATATAATCATTTTGCCTTGTTGGTGTCTCCATGTGCTATCACATCTTTATAGTTAGGCTGTCCACATTACCAAGATTCAAGTTTATTTTACTTTATAACATGTCAATTTAATAAAGTCTTCATCCAGATATGTGTTTATGAAACAACTATTTCACATTTTTCTGCTAGTACCTGCTTTTCTCAAAAAATTCTGAAAATTGGCATGGGCCAGGACTACATTCCAATAAGAAATGAAAAAAAAAACAAAATATGCTAATGCCATGTGCACCCAAACAACAATTGGACTTTCATTATTCCTAGAAATTAATACATCCAGAAAACAATAGTGGAGATGAATCAATTTCCAGCGAATTTTGTGTTCCAGCCGATTCAATTCCTGAATGTGATTGGCAGAAACACTTTCATTTCAAGCAAACAGGTTGTGAGTTCATTTATTTGTAATGCTCGCAATGTCGAGAGAATAAACATTGTAATATCACAACAGCTAGGCTTGTAGCATGAACACAGACATTAATGAAGGTAGCACAAATTACTATAGCAATGAGTTGACTAGCTTGTGAATGAACAGGGAACACCCAAGCAAAACCTCAGTAATCTCAAAAAGGAGTTTCAGTCAGCAATATCTGCTTTTGATCGATTGTACCCAAATACGACTTATGTCCAGTCAAACGCTGGGGGGGCCTATGTATGTAAATAATTTACACGTTTCGCGTAAACTAGTTAACTGACGTCATTACATATTTGAATTCTCGACACTTTAAGCTTGGTCAATTTTTTCCAGATTAGCAATGGGGTACATATTTTTCTATTGTGTTGCTCTATACTAGCAAGCGAACATGCCATGGACCTCTCAGCGATGCTAAATTCTTCTGAAGACGGTGAAGTCACTCCTTAGAGCAAGCCCAACGCGGGCGCCTATCCGTCGCAAGTCAGAGAAATGTCAGAAAGATTCTCCTGACCGGCGCGTCTGCGAGCAACAAGCTCACCCGGGCTCCAAGACTGCAGTGGGCCGTCTGGTGTCTCCCTTCCCTCACTGGCCTGCGGACCCCATGCCTGTGTTGACGTCCACAAAGAGACAATGCGTTGCAGCTTTGGGCTGTTACTTGTCGCAAAACTGGCTGTGGCTTGTCTCGGATTGGCCTTGCTCTTATAGGTGTGCCAGGCTGAATCTCCAGAGACGAAGGATTGTTGGGAAGGACCACCAGATGTTTCAGCTTTAAACATTGTTTTGAGTGCATGAACAAAAGGTGACAATCGTTTTATTTTTGCTGGAAGAACAAATGCCGAAATTTCAAGAGTTCTAAAGGATCTTGATGTTTGGAGCATTGGCTAAATATCGGATCCTCTAATCAAGCAAGAATAGATGGTTACTAGACTCACCACCACTGAGATTAACAAAAGCCTTTTGAGTTCAAGAAAGTTCGGGTAAACGAAAAATGAAACCCATAAGAACCAAACAAGCAAAGGTTACTTACTGAATCCCTCTTAGTTGGAGTTTTATCGAAATTTGGTAGCACCCAAGAACAATAAAAAGAACTTTTTTTCCATAAGACACATGTCCATATGGTCCATCCATCACAAAGGTTTCTAAACGAGTAGTACATGTTTAATACAAAATGATCTTTTATTAGGGAAAAAGATATTACAACATTTATTGCGTGTATGGTTATACATATCACCTGGAGGACAGGTCATTGCTATGACCCAATTAACTACTCTGAACAGAAGTACAGACCCGTATAAGACTGACTCCAATGGTGGTGGCTATCCAAAACCTTAATTGGGTGTGAACAAGGTTTAACATACAACACCTAAAAATCTATATCTCCAACGGAAGTACCAAATTAAACCCAAATCCCCTTGCCGGCGCCGGCCTCATGGCGGAAGAAGGCGGTGGCCATGGTGGCTCGGTGATGGCTTGGAGGGGAGAGGGAGATGGATTGGGAATGGGCTGGGGAGGTGGATGTGATGCTGAAGATGCTTACCTGCAGATCGATTGTTAAGAATTTAGGCATTTTTCTAATTAATTTAATCCAGAAATTCCCCAATAGGTGATAGCGATGAACAAACTGAAAAGAAAGTTAGGAACGTACCCAGCGGAGGATCCTGCGCCGGAGGCGCTGGAAGCTCCATTCTCAATAACCATTGTTCTTGAGTATGTTCGATGTAGTCGATCTTAGTCGATGCAGGATGATGTACGCAGTGCAGAACCGCCGCATTTCGGGAAGTAGTCGTACGCGCCGGGAAGGAGTCGATCGAAAGCGAGCAGTTCGCGTTGTCGCTCCCCAAAATCTGATCGCCCGCACACCCGACAGATGTCTCATGCGGATCGGGGTTTCGGAGGCCACGCCACGCCACGCCAGCCACGCCACGGCACGGCACGGCTCGGCTCGGCGGCGGCGGCGGCGCGCGCGCGCGCGTGTGGCTCGCCACTAGCCTCTCTCAACTTCTCTAGGGGATGCACCGGAAATCCACCTAATAAGTTGAGTCAATTAATGATAGGAATCCCATGTGGGACTAAACCATTATTGCATTAATTATGGACCTAGACTAAATAGAATTATTGCACTATTATAGGCTTAAAAGCCCATAATATTCAACAATCCCCACCAAGTCTAGAGCTCATAAGGAATGCACTCAAATTTCCTTCCTCTCGTTTGATATACCGGTGTTTCGATGGAGACTGTTAAGTTGAACTTCCATCTAGAACAGAGGTTTCGACTTATTCACAACTGAGCAATGGACTACGCCTTGAATTGTCAGTTTTGTGCGAAAGAGGTTTTGCCTAAGTCCTTTACCGATACTAGGTTGCCAAAAGCATCCGCTCTGTCTGAAGCATATAAGTCACACTTCTGGCCATTCATGAGTATCTAGACATCCCCACCATCTCATAGACTGTGACTAGCAGTCGAACTCATAAAGGTGTGTTTCCTTAAAGACATCCTGTAGGACGATATCTTTGCTTCTCATAAGCCACTAGGAACACATTAAGGTTAATAAACCAGCCTGCCTTACAGTTCTCTAGGAAAGAAGTACATCTGAGATAGACCAGTCAAGGGCCTTTCCTCTCAAGCTGTCACTAGCTTGTTTCACCATTCTACTTCACGGAACTTCGATTGCGTAGAACAGGTTACCACTATGACAGACTATCAAGTGGGTCTCAGGCCCATCTCACTCGATGCACTGTTTATCACATTACGTGATAGTCTATTGGTAAATTGATCTGCCAGATTTTTAGACGTATGAACATAGTCCAACGAAATAACTCCGGAGTTCTCAATTTTCTGACAGATTTTAATCGCCTTTTTACATGCCTTGTCGACTTCATGTTATCCTTTGAACTGTTCACTTTGACTATCACTGTCTGATTGTCGCAGTTCGTGGAGATAGACGGTATTGGCTTTTCAACCACCGGTAAATCCATAAGTAAATCACGAAGCCACTCGGCCTCAATGCCGGCAGTATCCAAGGCTGTAAGTTCTCTGCCTCCATAGTAGACCTTGTCAAAATGGTCTGCTTGCAGGACTTCCATGGGACAGCGTCACCTCCAATTAGAAACACATATCCACTAGTGGCATACATCTCATCAGCATCAGATATCCAGTTTGCATCACAATATCCTTCTAGTACTTTAGGGTATCCAGAATAGTGAATGCCATAGCTCATAGTACCTTTAAGATAGTGCATTACTCTCTCAAGAGCTCGCTAGTGATCATCTCCCGGTTTTGACACAAACCGGCTCAATTTACTCACAGCAAACGAGATATCAGGCCTTGTAGCACTAGCCAGGTACATAAGCGAACCAATGATTTGGGAATATCTCAATTGATCCCTTGCTATTCTTTGGTTCTTCCTTAATAGCACGCTAGGATCATAAGGCGTGGGAGCAAATTGAAAATCGCTATACCCAAGCGACTCAAGATCTTCTCCACGTAGTGAGATTGCAAGAGAGTAATCCCACCATTGCCTTCTCTTTTGTAGCTTAATGTTAAGAATAACATCTGCTACTCCCAAATCCTTCATCTCAAAGTTGTTGGACAGAAAATCCTTAACCTCCTTAATCACATTAAGGTTGGTCCCAAAGATCAGTATGTCATCAACATATAGACACAGGATGACTCCCTCGCCCCACCATACCGATAATACACACATTTGTCAGCTTCGTTCACACAAAGCCAGTCGATATCAAAGTCCTTTCGAACTTCTCGTGCCATTGCCTAGGAGCTAGTTTGAGGCCATACAGGGACTTTAACAATTTACACACTAAACCCTTTTGACATTCTATCACAAACCCATCAGGCTTATCCATATAGATCTCCTCGTCTAACTCTACATAAAAGAAAGCTGTCTTAACGTCCATCTGATGGACGAGAAGACCATGTGAGGCTGCCAGGGAAAGTAATACTCGAATCGTGGTCATACGAGCAACAGGTGAGTAGGCGTCGAAATAATATTCACCCTCCTTTGTGAATATCCCTTCACCACAAGCCTTGCCTTGAACCTCTCAATCGTACCATCAGGCCTAAGTTTTTTCTTGAACACCCATTTGCATCCTATGAGTTTGCACCCGTAAGGACGCTCGACCAGCTCCCAAGTACCATTAGACATGATTGAATCCATTTCACTCCTTATTGCTTCCTTCCAAAGTCAGCACCGGAAGATGAAAGTGCCTCTTCAATGGTTCTGGGAGTGTCATCCACGAGGTACACAATAAAGTCATTTCCAAAAGACTTTGCAGTCCTTTGTCTCTTACCCTTACGGGTGACTAGATTGTCATCCTCCTCAGAAATGTGCATAAGGGTTTCCTCATTTTGTGTTATCGGAATGAAATGCTCATGAGGTAATGTAGACTCATGACTAGATGTGCTAGGTGCATTTTTGAAAGGAAATTCACTCTCAAAGAATGTAGCATCTCTGGACTCCAAAATTGTACCGACCAACATGTCAGGTACTCCAGATTTTACTACTAAAAATCCTATAACCCACGCTGTTCATAGTATAACCCAGGAAGATACAATCAACAGTTTTAGGTCCAAATTTGCGCTTCTTATTGATTGGCACATTCACCATGGCCAAACAACCCCAAGTACGCAAATATGAGAGATTTAATCTTTTCTTATGCCATTCCTCGAATGGTGCGATTTCTTATCCTTTGTGGGAACTCTATTCAGGACATGATATGCTGTCAAAATCGCCTCACCCCACCATTCCTTAGAAAGACCCGCTGTCTCTAACATGGCGTTAACCAATCAGTTAGAGTTCGGTTCTTTCTCTCAGCAATCCTATTAGATTGAGATGAATAAGGCGGTGTCCTCTCATAATAATACCATGTTCCACGCAGAATTCAAAAAAAATCATTGGAAATTATTCTCCACCACGGTCAGACCTTAAACGTTTAATCTTCCTCTCTAGTTGGTTTTCTACTTCAGCTTTATAGATTTTAAAGTAATGCAAAGCTTCATCTTTGGATTTTAGCAGATACACATAGCAATATCTAGTACAATCATCTATGAGAGTCATGAAGTATCTTTTATCACCTCTAGTCAATTCGCCATTCATCTCGCATAGATCGGAATGAACAAGTTCTAATGCCTCTAAGTTCCTCGCCTCCGCAGCTTTGTGAGGCTTGCGAGGTTGCTTAGATTGCACGCAAGCATAACACTTAGAACTTTTGACCATATCAAATTTCGGGATTAAATTCAGTTTTGCTAACCGCGTCATACAACCAAAATTAATGTGACAAAGTCGTGAATGCCAAACATTCGACTCATTCGAAGTAAGAATATTATTCACAACCTTATTACAACCATTGTCAAGTAAAGAAAAGCGGAACAAGCCTCCGCAATCATAGCCTTTTCCAACAAATGTCCCATACTTAGAAAGTATACATTTATTCGACTCAAGAACTATTTTATAACCATCTCGACACAATTGAGAGCCACAAACAAGATTCTTTTGGATTGAGGGGACATGCTGCACGTGCTTCAATAGCACCGTCTTTCCCGAAGTAAATTTCAGAACGACCGTACCAACACCAAGAACACGAGCATGTGACCCATTTCCCATCAACAAGTCTCCTGTCACTCCGGCCTGATAAGAAGAAAACAAAGAGATATCAGCACACACATGTACATTAGCCCCAGTGTCAATCCACCACTCAGGTGTTTGACAGACAGAAAGGACAATGGGTGTAGAATTACCGTACCCAGAAGTCCCTCCAGTCTCGCTAATGACCACGTTTGCAGATTTCTTCTCCTGCTTAAATTTGCGGTCTGGGCACGCACTTGCCCAATGCTCAGTGCTCCCGCAAACAAAGCAGCCACCTTCTTTGTTCTTTTTCTTCTTAAAAGTGGTTGATTGCTTAGGCTTCTCAGCCCCCTTCTTCTTCTTCTTTGATGAGTTGACCTTTCGCACCATATTGGCACTAGAAGGTTCTCCTACGCTCTTTCCACGTGTGTCTTTTGCTTTCGCCCTTTCCTCAACATCAAGAGTCCCAATGAGTTCAGACACGCTAAACTCTTGTCTCTTGTGTTTCAGTTGGGTAGCAAAATCCCTCCAAGTAGGTGGCAACTTAGCGATAATACCGCCAGCCACAAACTTGTCAGGCAACACACATGGAAACTGTTCGAGTTCTTTTGCCATAGCCTGAATCTCATGAGCTTGTTCAACTACAGAACGGTTCTCAGCCATCTTGTAGTCAAAAAGCTGCTCCATGATATACAGCTCACTTCCGGCATCAGAAACACCGAACTTAGCGTCCAGGGCATCTCATAGTTCTTTCGCAGAGGTGCACGTGATGTATGAATCCTTATACTTATCAACAATAGCGCTAATCACGGCGCCTCTGAACAGATTATCAGCCATATTGAACCGTTCCTCTCCTCTGGAGTGAACTGTTCTGGCTTACCGTTCGCGGACGTGATAGCAGTTCATTGCTGTAAGCCACAGGACCATCTGAGCACGCCACCTCTTGTAGAAAGAGCCATCAAACGCGTTCGGTTTCAGTGCAGCAGCAAAACCGCTAACAGAAAATTGCCTAATATCAGGTTTTTGGATTGTTAAGAATTTAGGCATTTTCCTAATTAATTTAATCCAGGAATTCCCCCAATAATGATAGCGATGAAACAAACTGAAAAGAAAGTTAGGAACGTACCCAGCGGAGGATCCTGCGCCGGAGGCACTGGAAGCTCCATTCTCAAGAACTATTGTTCTTGAGTATGTTCGATGTAGTCGATCTTAGTCGATGCAGGACGATTACGCAGTGCAGAACCGCCGCTTCCGAAAGTAGTCGTACGCGCCGGGAGAAGTCGATCAAAAGCGAGCAGTCGCGTTGTCGCTCCTCTAAAAACCTGATCGCCCGCACACCGGCAGATGTCTCTTGCGGATCGGGGGTTTCGGAGGCCTGCTCTCCCAGATCTCTGTGCGCGCAGAAATCCGGGACGGGGAAGTCTTCGAAGGCAACACGAGCGGAAGGAATATGTGGGAAGGCGAGAGAGACTCCAGGCGTATGGAAGGCATTATATATAGACAAACGGCGAGAGAGACGTCCCATAACGAACGGACAGACGCGACGCCAGCCACCCACGCATGCCACGGCTCGGCTCGGCTCGGCTCAGCGGCGGCGGCGGCGCGCGCCGCGTGTGGCTCGCACTAGCCTCTCTCAACTTCTCTAGGGGATGTACCGAAATCCACCTAATAAGTTGAGTCAATTAATGATAGGAATCCCATGTGGACTAAACCATTATTGCAAATTATAGGCCTAGACTAAATAGAATTATTGCACTATTATGGGCTAAAAGCCCTAATATTCACCATCGATCGGCGGCTAACGCGAAGGAGAGTCAGCACATCAGGATGTAATCAGTGTGGCGTGTAATTCATCAACACTAAACCATTGACTTATAGGCAAGTATAGGGATTGCCTCTTACATGATTAACGGCCTTTGGGATGTGGGTGCTTCCCGTCTGACCGCGCGTGGTCGTGAGGCGGCCTTGAGGAGCGCTCGCCTTGACCTGGGACAGGGAGATGGTGGCCGCCGCCCCGCCGCTTGGCCGGCCACCGCGCTCGTGCCTCCACGCCCCGCCGTCGCGGCCGCGCCTCCAAGCCCCCGTGCCGCCGCCCGCCGTTGCTGCTCGTCCTTCGCGCTTGCCGCGACCGTCGCTCGCCCTCCACGCCATCGCCAACCAGGAGCGGGAGAAGGAGAAGGAGACAAGTCACGACCGGGAGCGGGAGAAGGAGAAGGAGAGGAGGAGCGGGAGAAGACGACGCAGAGAGAACAGGGAGCGGTTGGAAGTGATGTATTTGTGGGTGGTGGCTCTGGACCGCACCCAAAATGGGTCTGCTACTTTTTTAGAATCCAGTTTTGGTATGGGACTCTTATTAGGTCTCTGGTTGGTGTCAGTCTAAGAGCGTGCCTAATGGTTCTAGTCAAGAGCTAGTAATGTTTTTGCCATCTCACGTAAGAGCCAACACTAAAGATATTCCTTGGTTCTTCTATCTTTTGACACAGTGTTCAAGGAAATGAAGGCCCCAGCCCACGACCAACCCGGACCAGCAAACCAACAATGAGGTGATGGTGCGGCCTCGGAGAGCGGGCGAGACTAGCGCTTGCACAAGCGTTTATCAGAGCTCTTTGATCTTTCCTCTCTCTTCCACCTCAGCAAATGGACGACGTGGATCTCCTAGAGCTAGCTGAAGTGGCATCGTTGAGGACGCTCTAACAGCAGATATCTAGTTACCTTCCCAAGATGACAGAGGAGGAGCCCCAAAATCCGCCCATGCTAGCTGTGTGGACTGCATGCCTTTCTCAAAAGCGCCTAGCCCAGCCAAGCCGTGTGGCATGGAAAAGGGTCACAAGACGAGAAGGAAACTGTATTAAGATCGACCAGCACATGTAACATATGATCTTGGGTCTTAAAATAACTAAGAAACTGTAGCAAAACACTTCAAGTTGCATTGTACGAATTATCAATAGTTTATCACCAGCAGCAAGAGGGGAATCCAGCCGCGAAACAAACAGGGATTCGGAAAACGGTGTGCCATTCCAAAACCGGCAACGGTCTCTGGATAATAAAATAATATTGCTCTGCGTAATCTTTTTTTTTTGGCAAAAAATTGGTCTTGAGATATTGAAAATTAATTGGTGTTAGAAAAACTTGAGAACGTAGTACTAATTAGTTACACGCTTCGACTAAAAAAAATTGCATAGTGTATAAAAATCATGTAGTGCTGTTTAGAACTTCAGCAAACAATTTGTTTCGTGACTAACTCGACTTCGGTAAGTTGTCTTGAGAACTACTCTTGGATAATACCCTTTCAGCTGTTCCTCTAGCAAGACAACTTGCTGTTCGCACCATGTGCAGGTTCATCTTTCCAAGAACATGTGCAGACATATAGTGATAGTCAACGGGCTAAGTCATTGTCCTTGTTTTTTGTCCCACTCATATCCATGCAGGCTTTCGAATTGTGGTGTTGCGCCTACATGCAGAGAACCATGATCATGATGAGAACCTCATCATATCCGTGACCATATTGTCATTAAACTTAAAAAGCGGCATCCAATGCTTATTAGTATGATAAAAAAAGTAAAACTTCATTTTAAATACCTGGAAATGCCAATGCCAAATTTAAGCTTTAGATTAGCCACGCAAGCACGGCCTAGCTGTTGTTGCCGACATATATAATTTGTTTAGGACACCGTGAAATTGATCCCAAAGAAGATGCAAAAATTACGAAGCAATGATCAAGATATTCTTTGAAGAACATCTCAATAATGGTTAAGCAAACACTATCCTGGTGAGACCGGTTAGAGCGATGTGCTTCGAGCGCCCGAACTCTGGTCCAGCCTAGGTTTTAGTCGCGGCACCAACTTCTTAAGAAAAAAATCATGGGGAAGTCTCTCCCCTGGTCAAGTATTTTTCTTTTTATCTCAATAATGGTTACGAGGAAGTTTTCTATTGTGTTGAAGGACGCGGTATACTAACAATTAATTAGTTGTTTTCTTTCAACTACTATTATCTTTGATTTGTATATTTTAAACTGGAATTTGACATATCATGAAGGGTACTTCAATGTAAGAGATTAGGATGAGTGGTGGATTATTCGGATGTGGTAAGGATGGGAGAGCTTATCATCATGCCGGCGGGTATTTACCACTGGTTCACACCAAACACTAGCAACTATATTAAGCCCGATCGGTTCGTGTGCTTGGAACATGCCAAGGTGCTTTTCAAACAAGACAAGGAGCCCTATATTCAGTTCACTTCTTGTTCGGGCAGTTAGATCACGTCTTGCTTCGCAAATAAATATCTGCATGGGCTCCTTTCGGTGCTGAACTATATAAAATAGTAATAACAATAATATTAATTAGAGCAGTTCCGCCAAGGTGATAAATTATCAATTAAATTTTCTTGAAGGTATATGGGGGAGGTTCTGATGGAAGAATTAGGAGATGCCATTAGCACAAACTTTGATTCCTTCTAATTAAGGACCGTAAAAGGGTCCCTTTCACTCTTGTAGTTTTTCGGAGAGGATTTTCTTGTTATGCGTTATATAAACAATGTTTTTGTAATGGATACTGATCCAATTGTTGAGCCTTGGGACTTCTATTGTGGTGTACACTTCCTTCTCATGTGGCCGCCAAGCATGTGCAGCGCACAGGATGCGGTCAAGGTCTCCGGCTCTACTGCAGCGAGTGTCACGAGGAAAGGGACCCTACTGCAGTAGATTGTTCAGTGATCACAGCTCTCAGTCAAGCACGCGCCTGATTTGGCCGGAGGCCGGCTTTGTAGGCGCTCACAGACCTGTTCATACGTGTGGGCACAACAAGGCGAACTTTTGAACTTAATTAGTAATACTAATAATCATGTGTGTAAGCCATTTGCACCTTGTTTACACCAGCTCACGTAGTACCAACAAGGACTCTGCTTTTCAAACATGTTGCGTCGTTCACTGGGTGCGCGCCGGCCAAGCCTTGGCGCCGGTGGAGTTAACAAAGGACCTTGCACATGGCCTCTCGTCAACTGAGTTTCATCTATGCCCTCAAAAAAAAAAACTGAGTTTCATCTATATATACGGCCTCCACCTCCGAGTGGTTTCACATAGAAACCAAAACGTGACCTAGCTAGCTAGACAGAAGTTGGAAAAATGGTGGTCATCAAGAGAGTTCACTCTTTTTCCCTCCTGCTAGCCCTTCTGGTGTCCTTGTTGCACCCGAGAGAAGCACTCTGCAAGGATGGTCTCCGTAGGGTTGAGAGTTTGATTAGTGACGAGCTGCCACCGTTCAAGCAAGGCTTGGGCTTCCCAAGTGTTGCCTCATTTCATGGGGACCTTGCCATTAGTAACATGCAGGTATCCGAATTCAGTAATTGCAAATAACTTTCCTTGGTGAATTCGTCCCTTAACATGAAGTAATTAATTGCAAATAATTTGTTTTATACGGCTGGAGCTCTCTATCCTTCATGTTAAGTACGTACGTAACATATTATTGACACCTTGTTTGTATATATTTCCAAAGGATGGCGTAGATGACGTTGTGGAAGCATGGTACATGGATGATGACGCTGAGGGAGATCAGCGGCTTCCTCACCGCCGGCAGCCCGATGATCATGTTCCTCTAGCAAGACTCCTTGGTATCCAACCATGCATATGCAGATAGAATTTTTCTTTTCGGCAATATGAAAAAGTTCCGTGCATTTTCATAATGTAGAAGAACATGTTCAACAGGACTAAGGTGCCGTTCGGATCCCCCTCTAAAGTGCCCTCTAAATTTATACCTCTCTAAAGTAAAAAGAATCTTACTATTTAGGGGTACTAAATAAAATTTAATTGCAAAACCTTTCTGCAGATGGGCGTTATTTTTCGAGACGAATCTAATGAGCCTAATTAATCAATGTTTTGACACAGTGATGCTACAGTAACCATCGTCTAATCGCCGCTTAATTACCCTCATTACGTTCGTCTCGCGAAATAGATGGGGGGTCCTGGACTTAGTTTTGTAATTTGACTTTGTTTAGTACACATAAATCGTGCCGGCATTTTGATGTGACCTCTCTAAAGTTTTTATAGGGGTATCCGAACGGGGCCTAAGTCGTTGTCTTTGTTTTTTGTCCCACTCAAATATATCCATGCAGACCTTGGAGTCGTGGCGTTGCGGCTGGATGCAGAGAACCATGAGCATGATGGGAACCTCACCATGATCCGTGACCAGAGGGGCTACATGCACATGGTCAGTCTTCTCCCTGGCTAGCTCAACTTTTTTTTTTTTTAGGAAAAGCTCAACTTATTGGAAGGGTGCATAGATTCTGACTAGTTTACCTTTTCGGATATTTATTTTACCATCTTGATATTCAATCTAGAAAAAGAAGGGCATTCACCAATGCCAGAATTACGCATTAGATTAGCCACTTGCACGGCCTAGCTTAGTTTGTTGGTGACATAAATATTTTGTTTAGGACATTGTGGAATTGACCCCAGAGAAGATGCCAAACTACGAAGCGATGATCAAGAGATTCTTTGAAGAACATCTCCATGCTGATGAGGAAGTTCGCTATTGTCTTGAGGGTAGTGGTATGTGCTACTGCTAACAATCAATTAGCTGTTTCTTTTTGAGAGATAATTTTCTATTGAACATCTCTGGTTCATTTGTATCTTTCATAATGGAATTTTCGTACGTTATCTTGAAGGTTACTTCGACGTGAGAGATGAAGATGACCGATGGATCCGGGTGTCCGCAAGGAAGGGAGGGCTTATAATCATGCCAGCTGGTATTTATCACCGGTTTACACTAGACACCAGCAACTATATTAAGGTTCGTGTGCTCGGATGCCAAGGTGCTATACACAGGGCACGAATCAATATAATTATTTTAGCTTTGGTTCCGTTTGCTGGGCAACATGATCCCTCATGGTCCAAACAAGGCAAACAAATTAGTTGTGCGTATACTACTAGAGTTAGATCATTGCTTCTCATATAGTAAATGTTTTCATGGGCTCCTACTTTCTTTCTTTATTTCTCTTTATCAAAAACCAACGGGCTCCAACTTTCAGTGATGAATTAAATTAAATGATAATATCATAGCAGTTCCCAGTTGGTCAGCGAGCATATTAAATATCAAATAAACTTCTTCGAGTTATTTGGAGGTACTATTGGCAGAGTTAGTTGATACCATTAGTAGAACTTTTTCGTTGCTTCCAGCGACTGTAAAAGGGTACCTTTTCATTTTTGCATTTTGGCCATGGTGCTTTATGATTTTGTGATATATAAGTATTATTTCATAGTATAATTTCTGATTTGAAAATTGAGCTTGGGACTTTACTGTGGCATTACAGGCGATGCGGCTTTTTTCAGGAGGCCCGGACTGGACTGCATATAACCGTCCTCATGACCATCTTCCAGCAAGGTACCTAAGCATACTGAATACTGGAAGTTTGGAACCAATTTATGAATTTTCAGATGGCTTGATTCAGCTGCTTTTAGTTATATATCTTCTTTCTTTACGGTATTTTATCATATGAATTTGTAGTTGCTTCTGATCAATTGGCACAAACTTGCTTCAACATATATAATTTGAAACATAGAATAGTATAATTTTGCATGATTTTGAATTTTTTTCTATACGAATCAACAAGCTATACAAAACTATACTGGTGAAAAGGATTATTCTAACTCGGATTCATATTGGCATGATTTCAGGAAAAATTACCTAGCTTTGATTCATAAAAGGGGAAATCAGGAAGCATAGGCGAAAGGGCTGAGCACATTGTGAAGCAGTTAGGATCTGTGTGAACCGTCCGACCTTCATCACCTGTGAACCAAAAACTGATCCTGACAGCAGGATCTGCTACAGTACATAATGCATGTCTGATAGTATGTGACATGTGGACGAATTAATCCCATTTTGCCATGCTTGCTCCCTCGATCAAGCCACTGAAAAAATATGTACTAATTTCCAACAAAGCACATTCTCTGTTTGGAGATGCGCAAGTATTGACACACTGTCGAAGCTTAATGTTGCAACAGTTATATGAATTGTGTGCCGTGTCTTGAAACTCATCGATGATATTAATTTGTACTAGTATGTTATTTGAAGAATTAGAGATCCTGTTTTTCACTCTGGATGGGATCCCCTCCAGAGCCGATCGGCCAAAAGACGGAACCGAGCGATCGAGGACTCTGTACACAGGATGACAGGACGATTTATTTCATGCTACTATAGTCTAGAGCCTCGTTGTGTCAATGTCCCTAGGAAAAGAGAGCTCTACTTACTGTACAGTAAATCTCTACTTACTATACAGTAGTCTAGTGATCGTCTCTAGCAAGGTAGGGATCATGCAAGAGCCTAGCTTGCAGGGTTCAGACGCGAAAGTACGTGGTCCGACACAGTGTGACAGAGTATATATAGAAGGAAACACAACAGCAAGCACATGTGCGTACGATCTTAAAATAGGAGGGAGGAAGAAGAACGCGTATCTAGGGGCTCTGCAGTCGTGCCAACCGGCTAGTAGTTTATCAGCGTATGGAGAAATGCGCGCCATGCCCAAAACCGGTGACGGTTTGAAATAACAACACATTGATCTATCATCTTTGTACTACTGCGACTTGAGAACAAAAGAAAAGGACGACTGACTTCGTTCCGAACCATGTGCATGCCGTGGCCAAAACTGGCGAGGGTTTGGAATAATAAAACGTTTTGCGCCTAAGGTTGCATGTGCAACCACCGAATGCTAACCCTTCACTTATCTAGCTAGATCAAGTAGTTCACCAAACCTTGCTGTATCATTGCCTTCTTTGAGAACCTGCAATAGATCTTTTGATGAGGACATTAATTAATTACTACCTCCATGGAGTATAATAAGAATGACTTGGATGCAATGTACAGATGCAGTGTTCTTGCCACCGAACATTGACCAAATCTTGCTAGTGACAAAACAAATGCGTGCTTCCCTATAGTGATGTACTATAAGATCCAAGTTACATTCTCTATACATTAGTCATGAAAATGTAATTTATATGTTAACTGTGGCCTCCATGCAAGATCTTCCATGGAATCACTTGTATGACTAAATTGCTCAGCCACTGATGTGTTTTATGCTCAAGTCAGGAGAGGAATCACTTGTGACCGCATAAATATATTCTTCACATGTTCATTTGGTCAGTGGTTTGGCCTTTTTTTTTCCGGCACTTTGAGTGCAAACTCATAGGTCCCATGCCCATTAAGATAGTAGGCATCACAAGCCGCTTGGTAGATCATTTGGATTCATATTCATGGCAATTTTTTATTTCCAAGTCCATCCTTAACAATTTAATCATAATCAAACCATGGGGCTGGAAGATTATCATTGTTGAAGACTGGTTTTAAAGGTCTTTCCTATACCTTGAATCCCACCCCCCCCCCCCCCACCCCACACACACACAGACAAATAGATTCGGTATCATCAGCAAATGTGAAACATGCATAGTGTCAGCTAAGTTAGTCATTACTCGTTAAGAAAAACCAACAAGACACTTGGTGATACCAGCTATTCGATTTTTCAAATACAGGGTACACAGTAGGTTCATGCACATAGGACTCTACTTTCAATAGATGGCTCGCTTGAATAATGTGCCAGCCTGGCAATGTTGTTAACAATGACCTCGTAGTAGCAGCTCGTCAACTGAGTTCCGTCTAGATTGGGTTACCCAATGAAGGAAAGAAATCACAAATGCACCAATGTTTTCTCTGATAATCTGCAGTAAATCTCGTGATAACTCTATGGAGTTCAATAATGATTTCGAGGCAATGTACCGATGCAGAGCACTTAACAATCTCTTAGAGAACGACATATAACATGTTTTTCGTCCCATCGGAATACATTCGTAATAGATGCATAACATGCAGATGATGATGAGCCAAGCAAATGAAAACAAAAGTGTGTGGAGTTTTTTTTTTTTTTGGGGGGGGGGGGGGGGGGGGGGGGGATCACAAAAGTATGTGGAGTTTGGTTAGGTATAAGTAAGTAGGGCAATATATCACTTCCTATATTTTTCTAATCAAAAGTAACTGTGCAAAATGAAACCGGCAATACTCATTAATATGGTGTGAAATATGACATTCAAACCATAAAATCTTTTGATTTCATTGGTTTAGTTAAGTTGAATCATGAAGTTGACATACTAGATACCTAGCCTTCATAGTGTCATTTTATTCATTTATAATATTTTTTGATTTAAAGTAAAACACAATATATTTTTAGATAATAGGAAAAAGTGTTCCGACCTTGACCTCTAAAAACTCAATATATAGTTTGACTCATTTGTAATCTTCTTTTGATTTCCTTCAAATTCACTTTATACTGGAATTTTTGTGACTTCATTGATATGCTTGTTCAAATAAAATCAGCTTTTTTTTTGGTAAGCTATCCCTTCCAGCATGCAAACAACTCATGATTACTCAATTAGTGGGTTTGATTTGTCACAATTCCATTACTACCTCCATTTCAAATTACATGACGTTTTTTGACTTTTTGAGATCACGTTTGACCGTTCGTCTTATTCAAAAATTTATGCAAATATAAAAACAAATAAATTATGCTTAAAGTATTTCTAATAATAAAACAAACCATAACAAAATAATGGTATTTGCACAAATTTCTGAATAAGACGAGCGATCTGATTTTCAAAAGTCAAAAACGTCATGTAATTTGAAATGGAGGAAGTAGCATATAACAAAGCTGATATAGTACTTTTGTAAAAACTTTTTTTACTGTGGTGGTGAAAAGATGTCGTTAGATCAGTCTGTAAGTGGTGCAGGCTTGTCCGCAAGCCCGCTTAGCCCGCCCCACTAAAAACGTGCTAGTGGCGGTAGCGATGGCCCGCATCTTCGCCGGCGGATAAGCGGGCAGCTGCCGCTAATCCTGCTGGGCATCGCGGCGTCGTCGCAATCACCCACAAAAGCCCGCAATATCCCGCAAACGCCCGCGAGGATATGATGTCTAGCTCAGTTTTGAATGCTTCTGCTTCTGCCTCTCAATTGCCAAACGCTCGCCTGCCAAACAGCTTCTCATCAAAACGCCTGACAGAGCGAAGCCGGAGAAACGAGCTTCTTCCGGATTCTCTACTGACCGATGCGTCAGATGCTACCCCACGGGTGGGCCCCTAGACAAAACACATTTACGTTTGTCTAAAAAATCCGTTGATTACAAATGGAACGTTTGAATTGCGAACCGATTACACCGTTACGATCATTGCGAAGAGATCTTCAAAACTAGGCCACACTTGACTATATTTTGCAAAATTATTTTTTTAAAAAAGTTCAAATTTGATCTTATTAGTAGTCATCTACTTAATATTTAATTTATTTTACACTTATTTTTATTTCAATATGGTACACAAGATGTGGACAAATTAGAGCTTAATTTTAAGGGTACTGCAGTCATTTGACATGCATAATCTATTTTAGAAAAAATCAGGATACACTGTTTTGCCAAACGGCCTAGCTAGATAAACTGTTTGACAGATAATCTGAAATAAGATAATCTGAAATAAGTTAGAAAAACTGTTTTGCTTCAGAATCCAGTGCAAAAGCTGTTTTTCTAATAATCCGAAGCCCTGCCAAACCGGCCTTAAGTCACCTGTCTAAACGTCAATAATTTTTAGCCCGAGGGAGCAGATTGGATTAGACTCCAGCAGGAAGTATGACTTTATAGGTGTACCGGACGATACTATCCAACAACCAAAATCATGGAGCGGATAACCGAGCAGCGCTGTAGGGGAGAGGTTGCCATATCAACAACCGGTCAGGCGGTAGAGGTTAAACACTGAGAAAATGAAGAAATGTCTCCTTCTCAAGTGACTGAGATTTTACTAATCTCTCAGTCACTTTTTTCAGCCATTGGATTTTGATCCAACCACTCAAATTTTTCATTCACTTGTTGAAAAAAAGTTCTTTGAAAAAAAACGAAATTGTTCCACAAGAACTAATTGTTCCAGCAGTACAATTTCATTGTTCCAGCAGTTCAGTTCCGTTGTTCTAGCAGTATGTTTTCATTGTTCTAAAAATATAACCGAGAGATATACAAAATCTCAGTCACCTGAAAAAAATAGCAAATCTAAAAAAGGAATGGATGTGTTTTACCTACTTGTTTAACAACTCTCCCTTCTATATGTAACATCGTCCTTGGTCCACTGAATTACACAGTGCGACTAAGTGAGCATGCGTACTGTCACCTAGTTTGTTATCAGTTTAAGAAATGCCAACAAGATGGTAACCATTTGTATTAGTGTAAAGTGGGTAGGTTCATGCACGTAAGCTCGCTTCAGTGGCTCAGTGCACCGGCGTTATTAACAATGACCTCGTCGCAGCAGCTCGTCAATTCGAGTTTACTTGTCAATAGTGATCGTTTTCTTTACACTCGTATCTATGCAGACCTCGGAATTGTGGCCTTGCAGCTAGATGCAGATAACCATGAGCATGATGAGAACCTCGCGATAGTACGTGGCCAGAGGGGGCAACGTGAACATGGTGAATCTGTCCTCAGCGCCAAAAATATTGAAGTGACTCAGAATAATCTAGCTAAATTTATCCTGTCGAAGTGTAAGCCAGACTAAAGAAGCTCTATTTTTTTCAAGTATTATACATGCCAAACGGCCGGGTACTAGTTTTGGCTAAACAAAAACCGGTTGTTTTAGCGTTTCTCTACAGAATATGTGGTGTTCAAATAATGCCGGCATTGTTGTCTTTTTTTATGAGCCGCTGATGTAGACATTTATTGATATATAAACAACCCAAGAAGAAATAGATATTACATATAGAGAAAATATCTATGGATGTTATCTAGGTAAATGTAGCCTTTTCAAAGTGTACTCCAAGACCAAGAAGCCCTTGTATCGCATTTTTGGCTAAAAAAATAGGTGTTAGCTAAATATATGCACTGTATTTTTCAATGAGGCTCGATCTTGTTGTTAGACACTTACTAGCATAAAAATTGTAATGAGCTAGATTAAATTCCATACTTTATTATAAATCTTGCACAAATGCCAAATTAAACAGATGTTTTATGCCAATTGCACTGCTTATTGGATGACACATAGATTGTTTAGGAGTTAGGACATCGTGTGGATGAAATGACCAAAGGAAGATGCAAAACTACAGAATGATAATCAAGAGATTTTTTGACGAACATCTCCGTACCAGGAAGTTTGCTTGTCTTGAAGACATTGGTACGTGTGTCTTCCAGTAATAAGTTGATTAATTTTAACACCTTCATTTAGCATGCTGTTTCTCCATGTAAGTACACATATCGGATGCATTTTGTACGTTTGCAATTGGAATTTATATCATCCATTTTTTTATGAAGGATACTGTACTTATACGTGAAATTAAGATGAAGATGACAAGTGGATCCAGGTGTTAGGGAGAAGTTATCGTCCTGCTGGCTGGCATTTACCACTGGTCTACATTGGACGACAACAATAAGGGCATGTACAACCCACAGACAGGGGTCGTCTCTTAGTGCATCGAATCTGGCGTAGAGACAACTAAAAAGACAGATCGTACAACCCATAATCTGTTCACTGTCTATAAGTTGTTTAATGCTTTGCATGTAACTAAGATCAACTATGAATACCATTTTGTATACCACTATGTTGCTATTTGATAGAAAATGATTTAAATATAAATAAGATGAAATAATTACATATATTGCAAGAGAGAGAAGTAGACACATCGAGATTTGGGGCTCGTTGACCTCCTCCTAATTTTCTTTCTGCAAGCCGTCTTTCTTCTCCGTCGACGGTCCGATTCATCGTCTGTGGTGAGCCTCCATCCAATTAGTCGCGGCCACAGCTTCCTCACAGCCTTGCGCATCCATTCCTGCAGCTGGGCGGAGTGTCTCGCGGCGCAGCAGCCTGAGCTGGACGGAGGAGCCTGCAGCTCCCGGCGCAGCAGCCTGCAGCTCGCGGCGACCGGCGTGGTGGAGCAGCCTCTAAGATCAGGTTTTGGCGATGGGAGGAAGTGCGAGACTGCCGTGGAGGGTAGCTGCCCCGCGCGGGGATCACAGCCGCGACGTCGTCTCTGGATGACACGCCGTACAACGGAGGCGAGCCCGTCTCCTCCGCCTGGGACAACGGGACGAGGGCGTCGTCTCATCAGGCGACGGGAACGCCCGTCTCTTCCCGGGCGTGGGGGGTTTTTCGCAAAATGGTCAACACAGAGACGGGGCGTGGAGACGGGTTGTACATGCCCTAAAGGTTTTGTGCTCCAATCAGCTAAATTTTAGGAGAAAAAAGACAGGCTAAATATATTATATTGTGATTTTTCTTCTTCTTTTCTTTCTTTTGGTTTACCTTGGGTGCGTGCGTGGGGTTGTGTTAACCAACTCATCACACTACTTATGAACCCTGCTACACATACGACCACAGTTTACATCTGCCATGTACAATCAGAATCTGCAGTTCACTACGTGAGGAAAAATCACCTACTCACGCATGCCGTCTCGGTCGTGTGTACAGCAATTCCCATTAGTTAGAGAGACTAAACAGTACTATTTGCACTTTCTATAATTAAATTGATGTAAAAGATAGAGAGATTTTTCGATCAAATGGATGGTATATCATATTACCTCAAAAAATTTCCGTTGAAAAATACGGTATGCAGACGTCATCACTGTACCTTTACTTCACCCAACTAGTGCAAGCGGCCCAACTACTTTATGTGGAAATAATGGACTTGCATAGAAATAGTCACCGTTGTTTTGATATGGAAGTGCTTACTGTGATTTCTATCCAACTATGGCTCAGCCGCCCTGTGCGTGCACGAACGCTCGCGTTTTATTATTTAATCATGTGTGAGTCGTTGCATGAACACATGCCATTATACAAAATGAATTGCGGAGCTCGGTTTTCGATCGCAATTATTGGCTTCTGACCGATATCGCCAAATTCTGAAGCAGTTAGAATGTTGTGTGAACCGTCCGACCTTCATCCTGTGAACCAAACTGATCCTGACAGCAGTACAGGATCTGCAACAGTACATCATTCAGGTTTGATAGTATGTGACATGTGGACGACATAATCCCATTTTGCCATGCTTGATCCCTCGATCAAAGCCACTGAAAACATATGTACTAATTTCCAAACAAAGCACATTCTCTGGTTGGAGATGCGCAAGAATATTGACGAAATTTTTAATATACTTGGGGAAAAATTAAGTGGCTCACGTTGACCGAGAGCGGCCGATCGGAGGGCTACAAAGGTAGGAGGAAAGTGGAGGAAATCAGATGGAGGAAAAAATTCCTCCATCTATCTCTATGACGAGTGGGCCTTGGAGGAAAAAATTTCCTCCACTTTCCTCCACAAATGTGGGGATTAGGACATGGCAAAAATTGCATTTTCGTAGTTCTTATTTTTGACAAGGGGTAGAACGGTAACTTCATAAATGTGAAAATAATGTTTCGAGTAATATAGTAAAGATTAGTTTT
>JAAXCT010002951.1:0-49869 GCA_012490785.1 Eragrostis nindensis
TCTCTCTATCTCAAAAATGGGAGGTGGTGACGATGATCAATCTGCCTATCACCACTCTTCTAACACTGTACTACTCCCTCCTCATAATAGTTGTCGCTTTTAACTTTTGATTATCAATTTTGACCGTTCGTTTTATTCAAATATTTTATATGAAGATTAAAACAAATATGTCATGATTAAACTATCATTGATGATAAAACATGTTATGAAAAAATAATTAATGTTCGCAAATTTTTTTCAAATAAGACGAATGGTCAAACATAAAGATCAAAAGTCAACAGCGATAACTATTTTGGGACGGAGGTAATACTTCACTTTATTTACCCACATTGCTAATGTACTTTTACTACTTAGATTCATTTCATATCCTAGGTCCAATTCCAGTAGTGATCTTCTTTATAACGAAAGTTTTGTATGCATATGAAATTATTTGATTTGTGGTGCCGTGGCAACGCACGAGGATTGGGCTATTTCCACAAAAAATCGAGTGATACGCCTTGAGTTTCCAGTCGAAAGATGTCAATGGTTCAAGATTTGACGTGACTGGTTTGGATTGTGACGTTTTAGGATCCGCTCCAGTTAATCGAATGCCCGCAGGTCAAGGGCGCCTTGACATGGAACAGTGGGCGAACCTGCATCATGCATTGCGTTTAAAATTTTGGCCCCTGTAGATCAGGAGTTCAGGACTGACAGACAGTATCCTCTTGGTACCGTGTTTTCGTATCATCGTCGTCGGCTAAATGCATGGCCACCGTTTTTGTGTCATCGTCGTGTTGCCGGGCACCCTATGCTACAGTCGCCGCCACGTGATAAATAAGGTTCCAATAATGCACACAATATTTTATTTCCAAGTTGCTCCTTAATCCTAGAATTGACAGCTCGAGAGACCATAATTAATCAACTAAATCCAAAAGGAATCAGTATAATTAAGATACTAGGCGCATTCAATTTCAGTGGGACAAGTAGCATCACTGGAGTGGCGTGGCAAGTAATACTAAACTCGATCGGATTGTTGAAAATACACGCGACTGTGATTCATGTGAGACTAACAGGTTCGTTTCCTCTGATTCTAAGTTGGAATGGCAACTAATCATACTAAGCCATTAACCTGGCCCTGTACGTAACAGGTTCATTTCCTGTTGGAGTGGCATGATGCTTCAAGCTAATGATCTCTTCTCCAATGACAAGAAGAAGAAGATAACCACAACAGCTTGGTCTTACGAAGTAACCACACGAACACACGCGATCAGCGAAACTTGGAGCAGACTCTGCGCAGAATTCACGGTGAAGAACTGTGCCGTCGATCTGCCTCACCGCCGTGGCCGTGCATGGCGCGGCGCCGTCGCGTGGTCAAACAAACAGGGAGTACGTATGTAACGTATATGTACCTCAGTGTAGATGTTGTCTGCGTTGGGCGAGGCTCCCAGCTGCGCGGGGAGGCCGAGCGCGGCGCCGATGTCCTCCACGGCGGGGCGCAGCTCCCCCACCGAGAGCTTGCCGTCGACCCCGCCGGCGCCGAGCTGCCGGAACTCCCGCTCCACCAGCATCCCGAACGCCTCCTCGTCCTCCACCAGCTCCCGGATCTCCGACCCGTCCACCACCTTCTCGCCCTGCGCCTTCTTCCTCCACCGCCCGAACCAGCTCCGCTCCGCCATATCCCACGCCCTCTCTCTTATACACTCGCGCCAAAAAAGTTGCACTGGTGAGTGAGGTCAGGAGATGCGCGCGTGCCTTTGGTCGATCGCGCGGCCGGCCGGTGGCTAAATTTGCGTCTTGGCGTTTTGGTTCTGCGTTTTGCTGCGCACGCGGGCCGGAATAAAAAGCAGGGGACGGCTGATTGGACGGTGACGGCGGCAGGATAACCCGCGCGCGTGGGGACACGTGTTTGGGGCGGCGCCCACTTGCTCCCATCCGCTAGCTGGCCTTCCTGGCGGCCGACGGACGGCGCGGGTCGTCGTGGGATCGTGACCACGACGACGACCCATGTATTTGCAGCTAGAGCCTACTGCCGGGATTCTGGGCCGTCGGTTGCTGTCACGCAATCGGCTGATAATTTCTTGGTAGAAAGCGAGCTGCGGTGGTAAAGGTTTTCAGACAAAAGCGACCCCGTGAAAGCGGCGAGTTTTAGCGTTGGTGCCCTCAACAGTTTGCGTCTCCGGTGGGAGAAGGCATGTGTCGTGGCCGGTGCGCGTCGCGTCGCGATGATTGGCCTTGGCTACTCCTGGGAGGCTGCCGGAAAGCGACGGCCGGCCGGCCGCCCGCGGCCGTGTCCTCCTCGCACAGCTTCGGAGATTATATATCAACTTTTCGTGGATGGGTCGATGAGGTGTGTTTGGCAAGCGACAATATGTGTAAACAAGCGAGACGCGATTTCGTCCTCGACCTTTTCCTCGCGAAACCGAAAGGAATGTCTAACTCTGCTCTGTCCCTCCCGTCAGAGTTGACATCCGCTCTATCTGCCGACCGGGCTCGTTTTGGCGGGAAAGAAAGAATTATTGGTTGTCAACACATGGATGCATAAGTTTTTCCAGCGGATCCACATTCTCTCACGAGTCATGAATATGCCAATGGATATGATTTTTAACCAGTATGAACGTGCCTGCGAAAGAGACTCTAGGTGAAGCTAAGTTCAAAAGCAAACCACCCCATTAACCATTGTTGGATTCTTATACGAAAGTAAAGTAGCAATCCCCTTGATAAAAACACTCTCCGCTAATCTTTCCACTGGTGACGTAACACCGAAGGACGTGTCGGAAGCCTTTAGTGTACACATGGAGGACTGCCGCTTGACGGACGTATAAGCGGCTTAAGGTTCAGAAAACTACAATTTGCTCGACCTAACTGACGTGAGCTCGTTTGTCGATCTCTAGCTTTACTCCTATTTCGCAAGCTCCAGAAGCATCCTAAGTGTAGTTGGTGTCACGAACTTTTTGTTCCTTTCCTGTAGTGCTCAGGAGCATTGGGGTCACAAGGACAGAAAAAGAAATTGTATGACGCTGCGTCGGTTTCAGCCATTCGTGCACGCCATTACCAACATGAAAAATGGACTGGACGGCATGTCATGGAACAGTGAGTATACAGAAGAAACGCAACCGCTCCTGTTTGCCTCAATGCAATGCGAACTGTAGTGAATGAAACAGCAGGAATGATACTCAGGGAATGACCATTTTGAAATGCATAATGCTTCGAATAAAGGCATTCCTTGCCCATGCCACCGATTTATGTACACATGCCACGGGAAACTAAGTGTTATTTACAACTTGAAGCACATGAAAACCCACCAAGTGAACAAACAAACGAGGATGGATCAAGAACAGAGTAACCAAAGGAGAAAACATGTTCATTCCACAGCACGACAGGACAACCTAAAAAAGGATCGACACAATGTGCAACAAAAGAATAACTTGCTGCTAATTTCCAGCAGGATCCTCGGCGGCAGTGCGCCTCCTTAGCTTGGCGCGTGTCACGCGGATCGTCTCCTCCATTGGAGTTTCCTCTACTTCCAGTTCAGGGTCAAGCTCCTCTTTGCTCTCTGCGGCGTCGCCGGCCTCATCAATGGCCATCTTGTCCTCTCCTTCGGCCTCGGAGTCAGGAGTGGCGGAGCGATAGGCTCGGATCTTGGTGAATCGGCATTTGTGGCTGGAGTTGGCACCGGCTCGGCGGCAGGTTTGGCCTCACTTTTCTTTGTGCTCTCATCAGGTTTTGTTGTGGATGCAGGCACGGTAGACTTCGTGGATGCCACTGAACCAGCTTTTGCTGATGCTTGACGCTTGATCTTGGGGGAGGATGGAACGGATTTGCTCTCCTGAGATTGCTGTGCCATTGCTGCTTGCCGAGCAGCGATAGATGCTGCTCTGCGCATAACAGGCGGTGCTTGTTTTTGAGGTTGTTGTTGTTGCTGTTGCTGCTGCTGAACTTGTGGTTGCTGCTGTTTTGGTTGTTGTGGTTCCTGAAGGAAATTAAAACACAATTTTAACCAACAACATAGGTTACATGACGTAATAACACTGAGATCAGATAAAGAAGAGCACGCGTTTCCATGAATTCGACCTATACTTTGACTAGCTTCCTGGATACAACAAAACAAATACTTCTACTAACAACCATGCCCTGCATATATGTTGTGCATCACTTTGTACAACATGCAGAAGGAACAACATATGGTGCATACGAATCCAGTTTGTGTTTGTATTAAAGTAGTGCTGACAGGTCCTAATTCCTAACTTAAGAATTTGCGGGAGGAAGATGAAAAATTGGGGATGGTGCTTGCAGCTGCTACCGGACAGTTTGCACTAAGTGGCTTCCTAACTTAGTTGGCAAGTCAATAAAAAAAAGGACAAGAAGAAGAATAAGTGCCTAACTGACACCAGATAGTTATTTATTTAGCAGGTGTTCAGTATCAGGTATTAGTTACAGTGTTAGGACATGAGTTTCTGATTATTGCGTGAATCAGTTCTCTTGGTAGCTCAACTTTCAGTTACGAATCTGAAAGACTCAGGAATACAACGACAACAATGCTTCAACTTGCTGATATCTGTTTTAAAAGGAGGCTTTGGATACATAACACTTCACAGAAATAATAACAATGCATCAACTCGTTGACATAAGTTCAAAACGAGGCTTCACATATTCAAAAAGTGGCTCCACAAAACGAGGCTTCACATATTCCTCACATATGTTTGACAAATGTTTAGAAATCAGTGTAAATTTAACTACAGTATTTACACATTATCAATAATATACATAAGGAACTGCCAAACAGGATTAGAAAGGTTCCAACATGGTGATATCAACCTATAGTTCTGACTAAGGACTAGGCTACCAAACAGGACAGCAAAGGCTGTTGTGACACTATATGCTTTCATATTTACGATTGCGCAACATGATTAAGCATATATAAAGAAAGTATATGGTTCAAACTTTCTTGCAGCGGATTTTTAGTGGCCAGAGAAGATATGAAACTACTAACAGCAAAGTCGATTACGTTTTCATACCATCAAATCCAGGTTAGTCATATGCAGTAGACATGCTGGTTTGGTTTCATCAATAAGACAATAATGGCAAAGCCAGGTTTCGGAGTAGAATTTTCTTAGCATGGGGTACAAAAGGGGACTACAGACTGTAGATGAAAGTACACAATACCATTTGGCAGAAATAGTAAATGCAACTTCCCGTAGCCTAGCTAACAAACTAGTATGACAGTATTGTAAGAATTGCACCAACAAAAAAGAGAAGAGCTTCAGTACTACAAAATATGCTGACATTGGTGACATTCTGAGGGTGAGGAAGAGTCAATTGCTTGAATTGCTAAATCTGATCAAAAATGTGCGATAGCATGTTTGATATGTACCTGAGGAGACCTCTGCCTTGATTTCTGAGACGATGACTGGGAAGCGACATATTTCAAAACGTCAAAGAAAGTATTCTGCCCCATGGATGCAGCTTTCTGGAAATAAACAACAACCATATCGGTGGCTCGAGCTCTCAACTCAAGCAGATTACGGTCAATGTCATTTTCATGCTGTGAAATATATGGCTTAAAGAAAGTCCCATAAATGTATGAAGTCCCCTGCAACGGAAGCACACATCAATCCTATGTACAGAAAACCTGTACGGTAGAAGGAGCAAGGAACAACTTAAGTACCTTTGTCTTGGGGTACCACAAGTATATAAAGAACATCAACTTCGCTTCCGAGTAGAATGGTAGCCTTCACAGTAGTGCAGGCAAAGTTAGAGACTCATCAAAGAACTGAGAAAATTACAACCTTAAGCAGTCTCACCATGATATTGTAAAATCGCCAAATCTCTCCAGGACCGTCAACAAGGCAACTAAAATCCTAGACACAGGAAACAGAACAAAATTTGGAAGATTGCTCATGGAAGCACATATTCTGATCACAGAATTTCTGAGCAAGCGTACCAATATTGACACCAAAATATGAGCTGCTCAATCTCCGGTTTGTTCAGTTCGACCGTCTTGTAGCATTCATAGGCAGGGTAGGCATAGCCAAAGGCCAACCTGCAGACAATGACCATATCAAATACCAGAAGATAAATTAAATTACAGGGTATTATTTCTCACAGACACCATGAATAAAATGCCTGCTCTTTAGTCAAACAAAAATAAATGATTTTTAAGCGAAACAATCAGCTTGTTCGCCAAGCTTGCTGCTTATCAGTAGCTACAGTGTTCGCAGTTATTTTTCAACAGCCGCTACAGTGTTCGCAGTTATTTCTTCAGCAGTCGTTACAGTAAAACAGCTGCAAAACAACCTGCCGAACAGGCCTAATATTTCTTATTTGAGCCTTCCAAGATAATCCACAAGAAAAAGAGAGAGCATTGAACCATTGCACAGATTTTGGATTTTTTTTGTGTGTCGCGGTGCTCAGTAACCTTCAAGAGACTAAAGTTGCTGATGAAAACTTAAAAAGGGGGAAGTAACTTCACCAACACAAACGAGCAGACTAAAATCTCAGACATTTCCTGACAAAGTAAGTCAAAGTGACAGGAAGCATAATTTTTACTATATTTGTTCAAACAGATCCTACAAACAGAGGAACTCTGCAACCTCCGATCCTAAGCATTTCGAGAAAAATACGGATATCAACCAATAATCTTAGAAAAAGAATCAGCCTGACTGGATTAAGAATAAACGAACAGAACCTTTGACCGTTGTGCCATGTATTGAAAACTTGCCCCCATGCTCCTCGAGAACAATAAAATACTTTTGAATACGTCTCGTACTCTCAGCCCCCATTTCACGGCGAAGAATAAGGTGGACAAATCGACAAGAAGGAACGCATCTCCCGAATTTTCAAAAAACAAAACAGTATATTAAAGATGAAGAGATGAACCAAGAAAAAGACTGAACTAGCCGCATGGCCACCCACAGATTCTCAGGTTCAAAAAAAGCAAAGTAAAATTCAAACACGCGTATGACCCTGATAAATGTCCAAACCCAAAATGTCAATCTGCAAATAACACATTTCAAGATTCGGAGGAACAGAGAGCTTACAGGAGGACCCTGGAGAGGAACCCGCCCATCATCTTCTCCGGCGTTTCTGCACACGACCAGATCCACCAACGCAACACAAATCAAAATACCATCACCGCATCAACACATTCCATCGCAAAGAACCGAACATACCACAAAGAAGCCTCGCAGGAGAGGGATCTGGACGGGGTAGCGACCGGGATGGATGGACGGAGCAGACGGAGCCCACCCGTGCAGAGAGAGGAACGGTCAGGAGCTCTGCCTTCCCCTCTCTCTACGGTCCCTCTCTCTCTCTCTCTCTCTCTCTCTCTCTCTCTCCTGCAACTGCTAAAAATACCGGTAATGCGGTGGAATGAGGAGAGGGAGAGCCGGAGGTGAGAGGCGAGCACGTCCGCCGTCAGCTCGAAACTCTAACAACCCGACTCTCTCTCTCTCCCCCCGATTGATGAACCAGTATCCGGAGAACAACTATTTAACCCATTATAAAATGTACCTGTCCCTCTCCCCCCGTCCCCCGACTCTTGATCAACGGCAAAAGAAAACACTGTTCAACCCTGTATTTTAAAGAGGAAATTACAAATCTCTAAGTAGTGCTGGTCATACTGATGTGTGGGCATATAAGCCTGAAAAATAAATGGGTGACGAAGTTTCAGCTTAAACCAAAACTAATTTATGTTAAAGAACCTATATAATCTGGTGCAATACATTTTTTAGGAGATCTGGTGCAATATGAGAATACGGTCTTAATTAGAACATTAATGTTTGGGCAACTCTCTCAAATTTGTACTGTTAAGCATGCATATCACTGAAAATTCGTAGGAATTACAAAGATCAGCTTAATTATCAGGATTCAGGAAAATTCCAGCGTTCTAAAATCTGCATGAAATTATTTTCTCTTTTTGACGTTTAAACTTTCTAGAGCTTTTCTTTTTGTTCAAGTTAAAGCTTCACCACTAATATACTGATCCAAGCATTCGATTTAGTCTTTGTTGAAGGGGTACTGGTATTCTAAAATATGATTTAGTAAAACTAAGTTTCTTCTAAAAAATTCATTATAACAGTTATTCTACATCCATTATGTGGACTAGCAAAAAAAAATGAATGAACAACATAGCACAATTTTTTACTTTATCCAAGATAAATGTCTACAAAATCTATCATAAGTCAATATAATTATCAGCTTGTTCGCCATGCCTGCTGCAATTCAGCAGCTACAGTGTTCGCAGTTATTTCTTCAGCATCCACTACAGTGTTCGCAGTTATTTCTTCAGCATCCGCTACATTATTGGTATGTAGTATCTATGTAAAGTTGTAGAAATTGTCGAGTAGCGCTTCTCAATGACTAAAGACAATATTTTACTATAAAAATACAGTTATTTTGCATAATTAAGCTTTTCAGTGAAGTGGTTGCCGTATGAGACATATTAGGGCCACGAGATTATGTGTTCAAACCCCAGTTAACACAATTTTTAATGATTGTGCATGGATCATGCATTGATCTTTGGGGATGTGGGCCTAAGTCTCTCCAGCTCATAATAATTGTGGGATCATGCTGTCTATTTTTTCAGGACAATCATGACTTTTGATTTCACATATTGGTATAGTACTGATTATAGTTGGGAAAATGCTTCACATCCTTTTCTATAAAAAAAATCCGGCACATTGTATTAATCTATTACAATTAGTTGTTGTGTCCCACTTGATTAGTAAATGAGCCATCATTCAAGTGATCTTAACATTTGTCCCCTAGTCAGAGTCTTATAGATGAGTTGTATGTACATCAACACCCTTGTAGAGTAAAATCCATACCCATTGGTGTTTCTGATAAAACTTAGGTACATACCATCCATATTCTCATCGTGCTTCTATCTCTTTAAAACCGTAGAAATAAAAGATTTGGGAATTTTGAGTTTTCGAACTGCAAATCATACAGCCAATAAATCCATTAAGCTGAACCTTGAAAAAACACACAGAAAAAAGAAAGAAATAGCGGTCAGCAGCACAAGCACACATCAGCTGAACCTTGCATTTCTGCATGTGGCCTCTGGTGGTGGCGTTGCAAAGGTGGTGCCATCGACACACTATGTACAGACCAACAACCTGCAAGTCGACAGCTCCGAGATCTATGGGTAGTAGAACACACCCGATTGGTATGCCGGAGTGACTTTACAAGGTGCCTCTACTGGTCGATCCGTCGCAGCTCGCCGAAGTGGCAAAGTGGTTAAAGTGGGAAAGGTGAGTGAGTGAGACAGACAAGTGCCGAAAGCCCGAACACGATCGGACCGGCTCACAGCGTGGTTTACCCAAGGTGACAACTGTAGGATGGATGGCACGGAGTGAGGAAAGGCACACGAGAACAGGTTGGTCCTCTGCTCTGCGATCGGATCTGGGGGTTCCGGCCTTCCTTTCCCTGTCGTCGCACGTAAAAATTCTTGGGTCCGGTCCGGCCGGACGTGACCACTGACATGCTGCCAAATCGTAAGGTGGCGGAGCTATGGCCAATAAGGTGATCCCTATGCGTGCACATGCATGTTTCACCAATCACCGGCCAAGTCCGGAGCAGACACACACGTATACACACGTATATCCGCACCGCACTTGTACCTTTTGTCCCCAAGCTGTCATGAACCTCGACATTTTCACAAGGTGAAAGACTCTTCTCCATTCAAACTCATTGGTTACTAGAGCACTCTTCAACATATAGAATTTTTACCAGGCTTTTCAGAGAGCTCAGAATTCAGAGAGCTCCGGCTGGACATTTCAGAGGAGTAAAAGAACAGATATGATTGAGCACGTTAAAGTCATCCTTGCACTAATCTCGAAGTTAAAGTCAAGGACTTGGTACAGCTGAGCATGCACGTGAGCCCGTTTCAGCTTTTGGATGCTGTCTCACATGATTGCCGTGCATGACCAGAGGGTAGATTTTGATGATTTGATCCCTTCAGAGCTAAATCTAGCTTTACCTTCTCGTCAGCAGCTGGTAGCCTCGGTTTTATTGCCGATTTAGATACCTCTCAAATTAGGACCAACTTGTGAAACTGGAGAATGTACTAGTGTTTGTTTGGAGTCTTGGAGAGTGTAGATTATAGCAAAGTTATTTTACGTGGTCGTGTTTAATGTATGATGAAGCGTCCATGGATCTGTGTCAGGATAGGGCTCCCATGTTCTCGTATATATACCCACATGTGTGGCCACATATAGTATAGTCGTGCCTTCCTTTTTGTCCTGCATCAAATTCGTAAGTTTCTACGGCAACTCAATCTACCCCTGGTGCTTTTTTGCAACTGCAGGAAACGGTGGCTGCTGTAGGCTCCTGTAACATGCCTTTGTACGGAATTTTTCTTTATAATTAGTAAAGTACTAGAAATTCAGCTCTATCGCTCACCCCTTTTCTTCCCTTTTTCCTGTGTCCACTACGTGATGCTCATCAGCTTGTTTAGACGTACATGTGTCTTTGTGACCATAATTCTCTGGTTGGTGAGGGGACAGGTGGTTTAGTTGCCAGACACCAATGTACGTAATGGAAGCATTGACATTGATGTTGTTTCATCCGCATTTAGATGGATGGTTGGTTTGTTCTTATGTCACAGCAACTATAAACCTACTCGCGCATCTTGATTATCATAACTGTCATTTCCCAACATGCGGACAAATTAAGCAATGACTGCATGCTGTACGGCCAATGCAGATAAGGATATTGTGTAATTATACAACCTATACACTGTCACACCAGAATACTAAATCCTGACGAATATAAGAAGATGCCCAATCCTTTTGCAGTTCCATCTTTGTTTAGGATTTCTGTGAGATCATCGATATCTCTATTCCACTCAGACAAAATCAGCAAAGTTATTAGTTACGTAAGCTCATCTAACTGCTCTTCGATACAACTTATCATTGCATTTAAATTCAGGTTCGTCTTATCCACCAATCATGCACGCATATGCATAGCCTAGTCCACAAAAGATGGCCTAACAACCTAAACACGGAGAAGCTGACATAGCAGTAGGATTGAAAACCTTTTTTTTTTTTTAGAATAGTAGGATTGAAAACTTGAAGTTGTGGAGATGATCCTAGTTCTTTACTAGTACTTCGTTTCAGACAACTTAAGTGCCTCCATTTCCTTGCAGGTTGGAATCAAGCGGTTCTCCTTTTTTCTTTTTGAACCAATTCAAACAAAGGTTAGTGAGTGCTGCTGAGGAATTGAACGCCTGAACAGTCATCATGTGTAGTACATAGTAGTAGTGGAGTTCCAGTTCCAGTCCTGCTTGCTACTCCTGTAAGTCTAAACAAAAGCTGTAACCAGCTCTCCACATACCAGAACATCAATGCATAGTCGGAAAAAAAGGGGAAAATCAAATATAAAGCTGCAACCCTGCCACAATTATAAAATCTGATGACATCCGTCATTGCTTTGGTTTCCCTCTTGAATGAATTCTTAAATCAAAAGACAAATTCCACCAGTGAGGCCCCATGCCATAAGCAACCAGTTAAAGATGATGGGCAGATGATTGCGAGTGAAGGGAAGATCCTAAAAAGAGACACGCCCCCTTTCGCAAAAATAAAGTCGCTGCTTAAACTTTCATTTTGGTCTGGGATAGACCCATTCAGCTCATAGCTACTTTACTGTACTCATGCGATGCTATCAGGTCTGTGGGATAGGTACCTTGAGAATCTGAAAGCACCGGCCGGTAATGCGATGATCATGACAAATGTCCCACTTCGATTCAATCGCTTTGCTACCTTTAGAACGGATAGTGATACTTTAGGAGGAAGATTTCTAAGCACCGAACAGCCCACCTAATGTGTTTGCAAACCTAACTAGCTAGCTAGCTAGAGCAAAGACTGTGGCAGGATACCGTCGTTATTAATCTCCTTAACGAGATAGCAACAAGTGCAAGGGAGAACCTTCTGGCGACGGTTGTACTCTTTCCACTTTTTGTATCATATATAGAAGAAACAGGAGATAGTTACAAGTAACATTCTTCCAATATACTATTTATTTTGTAGTACCAAGCACATGTAGCAACGAACAAAACAAGTCACGAACAATACAATTAATTAACACGACAGAACCAACTCCCGTGACACGCAGTGTCGCACAAACACGTGAATCTCGATCGATGGGTAACCACCACGCGAACGATCGACACATGCACGCACGCACATAAACGGCAGGCTTATTCATATGTAGTATGCCTAGCTAGCTAGGCGGGTCACGACGTCAGTGAAGTATACGTAGATTTCACATGACGCTGCAAGTGGAGCCGCCGGTGTTAGTTATCCCCAGGACTCTGCCGACATAATTGAGGATGGTAGTGAACTCCGGTGGGGGGAAAACCTGCCGACCGGATGGCACTGCAGATACACTTCATAGCGCTGCTCGGGCTCAGCATAGAGAGTTCTTCACGGAGGCTTTGGAGCGTAGAGGGCGCCGTCGGGACACCTCTGAGGAGTTGGCCGATGCCGGCGGGGCACGCATTGTTGGACGGTCCCGGCGCCGGCGCCTGCTGGGCCATCAGGGCAGAAGCCCCGAGCAGGAGAAGCATGGCGACGTACAGGACAGCCGACGATTTGGAGGCCATTACTTTGCAAAGCTAGCGGTAGCTGCTGCCGTACTGTGCTCGATCGATCGATGGAATGATGGTGAAGTAGTGTGTGTCTTCAATCCTATCAGTTACAGCAGGTTTTTATAGGCGCGTGGCTGCACGAATAATGAAGCGGGCCAAAGCTTCAATTCATGCAATACATTTTGCTGGCGTACGTAGCTAGCTAGGCCGCGTAGGTTGTTGGAAGATTCTTGGCTACCCTGCCCATCGACGACTGCTCGCGAGTGTAGATTTAGAGAGTACTTGCTCGCCCCGGAGGTACCGAGCATGCAGGCGCAAGTTCAAACGGAGGAACGTGCGCTCGTGGATGCTCGGAGACTTTCCTATCCTGGCCTGGCTTTCGTCAGTGATTTGTATTCGCGAGCCGAAGACTTTCCCTCATGGGAATCGATTGTACACGTACTGCGTACTGACTTCCGCAGGCCACGCGTGCCAAAGTCATGAACTAAAAGTGTACCCCATCCAAATATTGTACTCCTAGGAATACAGGATTAAGGTGTTCTCCCTCCGAATACTGTATACACAATACTGAACTAAAAGTCATGAAGTTATAGCTCGAGACAATTTACTGAATTTCTGGATCACTTGATAAAGCCGGTAGTGAGTAACAAACAAGTCATGAAGTGGCGGAAACATGAAGCCGAGCATGCCAAGCTCAACGTCGATGGCTCCTTTTCTGAGTGCCATGCCCATGGTGTGGGAGGTTGGGGATTTATAGCTTGGGACGATCAAGATTCTGTAATTGGGTCGGGAGCTGGGAAAATTGATCGTTGCAGTGATGCACTACAAGCTGAGGCTATTGCTATCATCCAAGCGTTGAGTTTTGCCAGGAATGTCAAAAAATTAGTTGGGGACTGATGCGGTGAATCTCAAGATGGCCTGGAGAAAAGTGACCTCCATACAGTTTATAGGAAGTGCAATCCTCCTATCGTTTGTTTCCTCAATTATTTTCTATGGAATAATAAACAACTGATGAATGGTAGAATATGGTACCTCCTTTATACGGGTTATAATATAATTGGGCCGTTGAGATGGCCTGGAGATCTAACCCTCGTTGTATTATAGACTGGCCCGCCCTCTGGCACTTGCACGTACCAATTCTGGTTCCGGGATCTCATCAAGATTGTTCTTCATCGCCGAGGGTTGGAGATGGCGGCGGCGTCCAAGGGAGAGGACCCGGCGATCGGCATCGACCTTGGGACGACGTACTCGTGCGTGGCCGTGTGGCAGGGCCAGCACTGCGAGGTCATCCCCAACGACCAGGGTAATCGCCTCACGCCGTCCTGCGTCGGGTTCGGCAAACTCGGGAGGTTCGTCGGCGACGCGGCCGTCAACCAGGCCGCGCTGAACCCCGCCAACACCATCTTCGGTGAGTATACTACTAACCACAACATTAGTCAAAAGCTTACACTCACCCTGAAGACTCATTTGAAAGTGATAGATCTAGCATTGATGATTCTTGTATGCTGATGCATGTCGCTTCCGTGCGCTCGAGAGCAAGTGTTTTACTTCACGCCATTTCTAAAGCCTATGTCTTCCATGCCGTGCCACTTGCTGCTTCGAGCGGCATGAATGTGGTGGGTTATTACTACGTGCCAGATTTTTTTAATGCAAATGGCAGGAGCGTTTACAATAATTACTGAAACTATGCTCTATTTATGATTCACTCATGATTTGGTTCTTACAGAAATGACAACAGATGCAAATCAATATACTACATTGTTCATCCGACTGACTACATGTGTCTACATTTTTCTTGCAGAGATAAAGCGACTAATTGGCCGACGGTTCAGTGACGACTCTGTGAAAGAAGATGTCAAATTGTGGCCTTTCAAAGTCGTGGTTGGCCGTGAGGACCGGCCAGTGATTGTGGTAAAGTCCGAAGGCGATGAGAGGTGGTTCACGCCTGAGGAGATATCCTCCATGGTGCTTGCCAAGATGAAGGAAACCGCAGAGGTCTATCTCGGCACCACGGTCAAGAACGCTGTGATCACCGTTCCAGTCTACTTCAGCAACTCCCAGCGCCAGGCCACCATCGATGCCGGCACCATTGCCGGCCTGAACGTCTTGCGCATCATCAACGAGCCCACCGCCGCCGCCATCGCCTTTGGTTTGGAGAAGATACCTGTAAGAGACAAAGAAAGGATGGTCCTGATTTTTGACCTTGGTGGTGGTACCTTTGATGTCTCCCTCCTCAGCATATATCCAGGCATCAACATGGAGAAGAGTCGGTTCGAGGTGAAGGCGATCGCCGGTGACACTCACCTTGGTGGAGCGGACTTCGACAACATGATGGTGGACTACTGTTTGCGGGAGTTCTCGAGGAAACACGATAAAAAGGGCATCACAAACAACCAGAAGGCGCTACGGCGTCTGAAAACTGCCTGCGAGAGGGCTAAGCGGATGCTTTCTTCCACGGCTCAGACCACCATTGAGGTCGACTCGCTCCATGACGGCATCGACTTTTGCGCAACCATCACCCGCTCCCGGTTCGAGGAGCTCAACAAGGGCCTCTTCGTCAAGTGCATGGACGCTCTGGAGAAGTGCCTCCAAGATGCCAAGATGGACAAGAGCGCCGTCCAGGACGTCGTCCTCGTGGGCGGCTCCACCCGCATCCCCAAGGTGCAGAGCATGCTCCGGGAGTTCTTCAACGGCAAGGAGCTCCTTAGGACCATCAACCCCGATGAGGCCGTAGCTTACGGCGCGGCCATCCAGGCCTCCGTACTCAGTGGCGGGAACAACGGCGATGGGAAGAAGTTGGCTATGGTTGTGCACGATGTCACCGCGCTCTCGCTTGGGATCGAGGTCAGTTTGGAGTATATATTTGCAGTGGTGATCCCGCGGAACACGACCATCCCCATCAAGATGAGCAAGAACTTCAGCACCATGTTCGACAAGCAGGTCAGCACGCGCATCGCGGTGTACGAGGGCGAGAGCGAGAGCGTCAAGGACAATAACCTGCTCGGTGAGTTCATACTCTCTGGCATTCCCCCGGCGCCCAAGGGCGTGCCCGTTATTGTTGTCACCTTCGACATCAATGCCAATGGCGTTTTGAATGTTTCGGCGGAGGAAACGGCCACCGGGCAGAAAAACAACATCACCATCTCTTACAAGAGTGGAAGGCTGAGCAAGGAGGAGATCGAGCGCATGTGTGAAGCGGGGCAAGCGCCAGCGTACTGCGCCGTAGTTGCCGGCCACCGGGCATAGACGATGGATCGATTAGATACTGCGTTCGTTTTATCTCTTCCCAGTAGTCCGTCGCTGGAGTCCTAGTTTATTCTTAATGCTCGAGGTGTAATGGAACATGTGGCTGCTTCACGGCCTTTGCTTAACTTATGCACGTTCCTAGTTACTTAACTATTTATGCAGTCTTCTATATCTGCTGAATGCCCTGCATGCATGGAAAAAACTATTAGTTATGTTGGACGAAGTTTCAGAATTCTGTACACAAGGAGCTGTCCATAGTCTAAGCGTGGTGCATCATACGTGATTACATAGTTAATAAAGACAATGCAATTCCAGTGTCGAAGCAACGAAATGCAAAGTTAAAGCGTGGTTTAATCATCAATGTGATTCTAAAAAAAACAATAATCAATGTTAGTAGCAGTAAGCTTTATTATATTTTTAATTGCCGGGTCTGGGCTCTGAATTCTGAAATCCCCAGCGCTATATGGGCCGTAAGTCAGCTGTGGAGCCCCAGGCCTAGTTGGTCCATTCAGTACTCATTTGGCATGTACACTTTTGTGCTGAAAGAATAATTAATTAGTACTCAATATTCTCGCTATACAAGCCTACACTTCTCTCCTCTGTCGCTTAAAAAACGTACAGCTGCCGCGCTGCGGGGAAGTGATACGCCCTGGATATTTACTTTGTTCATTGGAACCACACACAAAATCTGGCTTACTTTACAAACTTTAAAGATTGGTCAAACTACCCTCTAGTGGGATTTTCATTTTATTTCTGTGTTTGTGTTGTAATTAAAAAATTACGTACATGATGATGGAAAAATGTTCAAATAATTTCATTTTTACATGCATTTTGTGCCTCGTTTAATTTGTATATAACAATATGACACGAGTCCCAACCTATGAAATTCATTATGAAAAATCCAATTTTTTTTAACATACAATAGAGTTCTATGTTTTTTATGACCCACAAATTTTAATTTGAAATTTAACTTATATAAGGAAAAAAATCAGCTGAGAGTAAATTGACCAAATTTAATAGTTGATATATGGAGAACGTAGATGCGTAGAGCAAGAAAGCTAGTATAACAACAAAAATAAAAACAGGGGAGCGCCTGTAGCGCCTGCTTGCGTCATTGGCGAGTCACGATGTTGTAAATCTCCATCATGTTCATAAGGATATCAAGAAATAACACACATTCATCATATTTATTATTTGTTTGTCACAAGTACACTGACACAAACATGTCCCACAATACATTTAGGGCAGGGTAACTCCCCTTGACCCTAAACTAGTGCCGTGCAAATTAACACGTGAATCATGTCCGCCTAGAGACGACACATGCATCCACGCAAGTGGAACTTATTCTACATATATAAGCGGAGGACATAGTAGTACATAAGTAGCTAGCACACATATAACACGCGTGCTTTGTTGCATGCTTACTTAGTATTCCACACATTCGTAGGGAAGTTGACGTTAGTGGATTTGTAGCACACGCACAGAAGGAGGCCGGTGTGTGGGCTCCGAGATGATGCCACGGACGAGGGGAACCAGCTGGGGTTGACAAAGCATAATGGCATTTCGTCCAGTCTGTCGAGTGAAATCTGTGAGGTCGAAAGTGTTTTTGAAGCCGGGAGGGCACGAACCTGGGGGCGGCGGCGGCGCCGGTAAGAGGGCCTGGGCAGAAGCCGCGAGGGCGAGGAACAAGAGCACAGTGCATGCGATGGACTTGGAGGAGGCCATTGCTACAAAATAGTTGCGGACATGTGTAACTTGTATTTATTTTTGTGTGAGTGTGTGTGGCTTCAAGCTTATGAACCCAGTATTTACAGGCGCCAGCCACCATGCAAGCTCGGGATCGAGTCGTTGGTAGGTGCTGCAAGGCGCGCTTTCGTCAACCAGCTGATCGCAAATTTCTCCGCCGTAGTTAATTAGTAGCGTTCGATCGATCAAGTGTTCACGTGTTGATTACGTACGGTTACTTTAATTGCACGTTGGTGTACGTACAGATCGAGCGAAAATTTTGATACAAGGAACGTACCCCTCGTGGACAATGAAGTTTGAAGCTTATCCTCTGTCCAATCGATCTGTCATGGGTTGGCTTCAAAAGTGGTGTGCGCCGAGAAGTTTGCCATTTGTCGACTTATTAACGCTCGCAACCTAATTGTGGAGGAAGTACGTGCCTTTCTTTCAAGTAGACGTGCCTACGTGTATAGCTAGGCTACAAAATCTCCAAGGTCTAGGCATGGTACGTATCTTATATTTACTAAGGAGGCTCCTTTTGAGGCCTCCACGTTAATCGCAGAAAAAAATCCAAGAAATTCTCACAAATAAGCAAAACATCCGACCGTACAATAGAAGTAAGATAAATAATGACCTTTAGATCTAACATGATCTTAATTACCCACCTCTGCCGTATAAAGAAGTTAGTCAAAAGTACCCAGACACTTAATTCTAAATTAACCCACCATGACATCAGGGTCATAAAATAGTTAATTTCAGAATTATAAAAATAGCCAAAAACCCTAATTCGGAATAGCTAAAAAGATCAATGGTGATGTTGGGCATAAGGAATCCTATCATCAATCGACCATCACGAAAGCCATGTTCCTGTATTAATTTACACGAGATGATTACTTGCAAATTAAAACTATTAACTATCGATACACATATGTGGAGAGGCCGTGTACATGCATCAGACGTAATTAACTTCCAAGACGGTGGACAATCTGTGTGGCGAAAGAGAAGAGAGGAACGGCGGCTGGCTGCGCATCCTGGTGACAATCCGTCGAATATGGTGGGTAGGGTGGGTGAGAACACGGTGCAGGTGAATGTGGAGACACTGCCATCGCTCAAGTGAATTTCGATGATCATCTGATAAAGGGCATCTTCGTAGGATCAGCAAAGATGTGAACAAGAAAGATTCGATTGTCAATTTCTGGGAAGAATTGTTGACCAAGGTGAATTTGCGGAACTGAAACAAGATGAGAAAAAGGGCAACATCGTCAAGCCAGAATCAGGTCGTCGTAGAAGCATCAGCATCCAAACTTGCAAGCCGCGCATCGATGCAACACATAGGCCGTGCGTTGGACCTGAAGATCTTGGAGATAGCAAACAGGATGTCAGGATGATCTATCAACATACTGCTTCAATTGTAAGGTAATCATAATACTTCTCTCTTTCTTCCTCTTTAGAAAACTCCCGTACGAATTAAGAGAAACTTCCTAAGAAAAATATCATACTAAACTGGATCAACATAATCATGCTGTAGCCAGTTGATCACGACGCAATTAACAGGTGCCGATGATATGGACGTGCCACTGATGACACTGCTCATATAGAAGTATGTGTGCGGATCTTCACTGGCATTGATGATATGCTGCCATGTTTCCTTGCAGATGCATCATAGTACAAGAACATATGCATATACCGGGGAAACCATCTACGACTCCACAGGATGTGTAGGTATTTCACTCCTTTATTTCTTCTGTCCACCACATTTTCTCGAAACTTACACATAAACTGTGGGCCCAGTAAACAAAAGATAATTCACAGGGTATATTGACGCTCAACATGACATCAACAAAAAAAAACTTACATAGTCTAACTATGTATATGTCGTACCGGTTTTTTTTTTTACCAATTATATGATGAATATAGTGTAAGAACCCCTTTCATATATAGTTGTTGCAGAGTCCAGGAAGCTTGAACATATCCAAAAGTAAATTATGTCATCATCTTCATATGCCTTTCCCAAAAATAACTGATCCAATGAAATTTTGTTCAATCTGTATATCGCTCAATGAATTAATATTATCCAATACTTAGTTCAGTTAGCTTCTAAATCATCTTCTTGCCATACTTTTCTAATTCTTATGACAGAATACAAGGATTCTTCATTGTTTCATTATTCCAGTTCTAATAAGTACTCCCTCCGTTCAAATTTATAAGTCGTTTTAGCTCTGGGCACGGAGATTAAGAAGAAGTAGACAAGGTAGGTGCACAAAAAATAAGGAGAGAGGTAGAGATAGAGTTGTATGGGAAAGAGAGAAAGGGTGCATTGGGAATTGAGAATGAGAGTTGAGAATGACTTATAATTTGAGAAAGTTGATGAAGCTAAACTGACTTATAATTGGAACAGAGGAGTAATTAATTTACTTTTGCTAAAATTACTTCAGATAGAAGTCCGACCTATCTGCTGTATGCATCCGAAAATGTTAAAATTAACATTCAAATGCTTGAATCAGACTTTTTGACCCAGTGCAAACGTACTCTACATTTGTGATAAGATCGGTGCCTACAACAACCTAGCATAATTCGTCTTCATGGTAAAATATGCTCCTACGCAACCTATATGTGGAGTGGAAGATTTACGGACAGCGCCAACAAGTTAGACAAAACATTGAGATATATGAAAGTGGGAAAGCCAAAATTTTATTGGAATAATCGTCAACTGGACTTGAGAAAATATAGTATATATTGCAATCAAGATGTATAGATGTCAAGATGTATAGATGAAATTATAGGGAAATAAGCTATAAATTAAATGGAATAAATGAAAGTCAAGTTTGCATCTTAGTCCTGATTGCTAACATTTAAATATATTACTGATGAGGAAAAACTGTGTTCTCTATATATTTTAGTGTATTGTTAAATTATATAACAAAATTATATGGATAATAATAATATCAAAATAGTAAAATAAGAATAGTACAGATTGCTTTCAAAACAAAAATAATATGAAAGTAAATATGCTTCTTTTTAAATTGTTGAGAAATACAACTCAAAATTAGTTTTTTAAATATATATATATTCCATTTTGCGAAAAATATATACTTATTCATGTGCCTTTTAATTTCTGGCCTGTGCGATGCACGGGTTGAAAGGCTAGTACAACTAAGAATACCTACTGTATCTGTACTAGCGCTCTCCAGCAAAAAAACAAAAAAAGTACGTATGTGTACAAGGGATCGCCGTTGAAGGCGCGTACGCATGCGCGTTGGATAATTATCCATTCTCCTAATTTGAAGATGATGAAGCGCCAGCAGTTTTGAGCCTCAGAGATGGATGCGTGTACAACGTCGACCGTGTCGTTGTAAAGAATTAACGTAATTAACATCTCCCTGCTGGCTTGGGATCAAGTACCACGTGGAGCGCTGTTGGTTCGATCGACAGCTCCGCGGCCTTGCATCGCTGAATTCCCAATGGCCTCCAACCGCGAAGCCCCTCGTGTCTCGATCGTGTGCACTGCCTCGATCAATCTGTGCCGCCGCCGCATGTCGTCTACGTCTCGAGATTACTTTGTTGCAAGTCATCGCATCAGCTGGATTCTTCGCATCCGCGCACGTACGGTATTGCAATAAAAGTTCGATGGGGATGGCTAACGGTCAGTCGTCTCTGCTCCATTTTTGGGACTGACGGAACAGGAACGTGAGCTGGTGGACCTTTGGGGTGACGCCAAAGATTTTGATGACTTTTACCAGCAGCACTGGCCATACGTGCATGCGAAGGTACATGCGAGCTTGCATGCTACTCGCGTGCGGAAAACTCTGGAATACTACGCTTCGAGAGTTGGGGTACGTGAAACGCTGCCAAGACTTCGTAGGTAGCATGGTAGCAGCCGTGCAATTTGCACTGTCCTGGTCTCCGGAAGACAATGTTGAATTGGCGTTGCCAACCAAGGCTGCCGCGCGCGGCCGAGAAGGCGGTGCACGGACCGTGGAGTAGCCTCCAAAATGCGAACGTGATCCCCATGAGGCCATGAGCACTTGTGCTCTCAACGGTTTTGGGCGGCCTACCACAACCCACCCACTCCAAGAAAGAAGTTCATGTGACACTTCCGAGAGGAGCAAATACCTGTTCAATATTCTGATCTACTAGGTGTGTCACAAATAAGGAAATGAGATTGGAGAAACATTAGCATGTAATTGTTAAAAGCTTGGTCCATCTGGAAGGAGAGGAACAATCGCACCTTCGACCGCGACCCAGCAACCGAAGTTGGGCTGTTTAGTGCGTGAGTAGTAGTGTAAGGTTTATGGCGGTTGTAAAGTTCGTGGTGGTAACATCGCTGTGTTGTGTAGGGTTGTCAACCTACATGTTGTAAACTGCCGTCCGGCATTTTCTTCTTAATACAAAGATGCGCAGCTCTCCTGTGTATTCGAGAAAAAAAAAGAAACATTAGCATTGTATGCATATACTGCAGGCTAATGCCATCATCTGTATTTTTGACCATTCATCTTATGAAAAAAAAAAACAGAGCAACCGCTGCTACAGTAAGGAGAGGCGAAAAGAGAGTTCTTAGCGGGTGTCAGCTTCGGCCGCCGGATCCGGCGGTCTCCTTCGTCTCCGACGGCCGTCCGAGCGTTGGGGGGCGAGGAGACAGTGCGGATCCGGCGGATTGGGTAGTTGTAGGTCTAGCTAGTCTAGTTTAGGGTCCCGGCGGCGATGGCGAGGCGGGTTCCCCGGCATTGTCTTGGGTCTAGGTCCTCCGACCTAATCCCCGCCTTGCGGACGGTTCCTCCGTCGGCGGCAAGGGGTTCATGAGGGTGGAGTCCGGCGGGTCTCGGTCTCCAGTCAGGAGGTGCTGGTCACCGGCAGCCGTGGTCCTCCACGGCGGGTCGGGCGACTCTTTTGGCGGACGGATGCGGCGAGGCGGCTGCGGGGTGAGCGGATTGGAGGGCTGGTGCTTCGCCTTCCTCCGGCTTGCGGCGGCGGCCTTTCTTCCTCCTTCTTCGGGTGCCAAGCATGGGGAGGAGTCCCCGGCGAGCCTTCCACGATGCGGTCATCTTCTTCTTCTGGTGGATGGGAAGGTCTTCGGCCTTTGTAGCCTTCGGGCGTTGCTTCACCTGGAGTTGGTGGCTTGCCTGCCGTTTCCTCGCTATTCGTTGTGAACAGTGGTGGCGAGAATCTCTGGTGGGGCGAGCTCCGTGTGTGGTGTCTGTGGGTGGCTGCAGCCTGCAGTCGGTTTGGTTGTATCCGTTCCGTATGTACGTATATCTGTACGGGGTCTTGTACTATTTTCTTAACATCTAATGCAGATACTCTACATATTATCAAAAAAAAAAAATGCCATCATTTGTTTCATCGTGACTAGTTTGTTCGGCTCATTAAAAGGAACACTTGTGTCCTTTGGTCTAAGGTGTTAATTGATATGGCTACAAATGAGTGAGTGTTTGCTGTTGCCATTAGTCATGATACTTGTGCTTTTGAAGATTTTGGTTTTGATCAGACAATTTCTAATGTTCACTATCCCGAATTTCACTTTACTCGGCGCCAGCTTTTGAGATTGGGTAAAAGCTGAGCTAAGGAACAAGCGGCCTGTTCGGCAGGCTGATAACATTGTAGCGGCTGCTGAAGAAATAACTGCGAACACTGTAGCGGCTGCTGAAGAAATAACTGAAATACTGTAGCTGCTGCAGAGAAGCTGGCTGCGAAATAGGCAGCCGAACAGGCTGAAGGACTCACGGCATTGTCGATTTGTGTCTCGTAGAACACCGGGACACCTATTCCGACGGCGATGCTGACGACGCCCCACCGATATGGCAACAATCTGGAGCCACCAAGACCAAACTCTGAGCGAACATGGTCTAACTGGGCAAGCATGGCGTACCGTGTTGTGGTCCAGGTCGATGACCCAGATGCGAGGGTATCGCGCCCCGACCCTTCGCCGCCGGGGCAGCACCGTCGTGTAGGCTGAGGAAGGGGTGGAGGAGCAGAAGGGGGAGTGGAGCGTGGTGAGCGGCGGCGAGAGAAATTTTTACTTTGTCTTGCAGCACATAAAAACTCTGGATATATGCCTGCTAGAATTGTTTGACTCGTCCAAAAGTGTTGTTCTAATCCTCAACGCTTTATGACAAGGTGAAATATACACTTGTGAACACTTTGTGCTCTCGTATACTTACTGCTATTAAGAGAGTATGTTGTTGCATCTTTATTACCTATGGGACGCTTCTTTTGTAACTCTTGATCTGTCGGTACCCTAAGTTCTGATTTTGCTCGGGACGAGCTAAGTTTAAGCTTGGGGAGGTTGTTCGCGGTCACTAAACCATGATTTAATCCCAACATATCGGTAAATAAAAGTTTTTCACCAAGATTCGATGTATAGTAGTTAGGACTAATATAGTTCCATGAGTTTTGGTGATTTTTGGATGTAGGAGGATATTTTGGAGGCAAATGGACCCGAGCCGAGGAAATCATAGGCTGACCGGCCCCACCTATAGGCCAGCCGGCCGCACAAGATGACTAAAAGTCTTGGCTTTCCTCCAGTGGGCTGAACACAGGCCTAAACTACAGAAACCAAGGCCCACTCCGGCGACTACCAACGACATTCCAGAAGGTGCGTTGTTTGGGCCAAAACTTGGCCCTTACTTCATTTCTGCCGCCCCCATAGCATAGCCAACATTGCAACCGTCATCAGGAGACGATCTGGGACGTCCAGGAGCGAGGCGGTGGCGAACCGCCACATCGCGGGCCCCCCCCCCCCCTACTAGGCGGTCGGCCTGCCTTGGCGGTCCCGCCACTCAACATTTCACTATAAAATCCCTCTTGTCCTGATGAAGCTAGAAATACCCCTGTCCGGCTGCAGAACAATTTGCACCACATCACATCCAAGTGATCAATACTCATTTAGTGTAGAAGTAGAATTACTTTGAGAGTTAGAGTAGAGCAGAGTAGAGTGAGAGCTCTCTCGGAGTTTAGTATAGTTCTTGTATCTTACTCCTGTAGAAATAATATTCTTTAATTATTTATCTAGCTTTATCTTTATTTATTTATTTTAGTAATTATTTCTATTAGGTTTATTTATTTAGTTGAGTTAGTGTGTGTGCAAGTCTTGCTGTGAGATTCATGATTGTGTCTAAAGAGTACGAGAGTGTGCCTCTGTCGGAGATGGCGTCTCCGCTTGGTGAAATCTATGCTCTATTGTTAGATAGAACTGCTCGTTGATCAAGAGTAGTTCCTCTAGGCAGGGTGTAAGCGTGGCACTTAGAGCTTGGCCTATGCATGTTTGGCACCCAACCCCACGAAGGATGGTAGCCGTAAATGTATGATAGCTACACGTCTTTGTAATCCACCATGCCCGGTTGGACAGGCAGGATTCTCAATAGCGGTCAGTTTCCCAAGGTGAACTAGCAGGATCTGTTCATTAGCCCTGGCATGACCGTGCCCCGAAACGACTTGACTTGGATGTATGTGACCTTAGCTAAAGACTAAAGTAAATACTCTTGTAGAATTAATTGCTAGGATAGTAAATATAGGATAAAACATATAGGAGCCTGTGTCTCTATCTCGTTGTCCTCCCAATTTAATCTCTCTTTTATTTTTTGTTTTGGATTGATTGATGTGTGCCGCTTATACCCAACATGTACCTTACCCCGTTTTAAGTATAGTTGTTGTTATATTTGCTCAATAATACAATATTTTGTTATTATTTCATCTTCCTATCGCTATACTTCCTTACGGAAATATAAATATGATGACCCTGAAACATTTCAGGTGAAATGTTACAATGAAGTTCCGTACGCTTGCGGAAGTAATGAAATTTAATTACACGCATAAGAACCACCAACAATCACACACACGCACGCGCGCACACACACTAATTTAGCTGGTGATGTCACGATAAAATGTGGAATCTTGAATATTATGTTGCCATGTCATAATTAAAAAATGCCATATTGTCTTAATACTTTTGTTTTATTTTTTATTCTATATTCTAGTATATATGTGAATGCCATTGAATCTAACCTAGCCAAATGTTTTCCACTACATAAATTATGAAATTACAACAAGCAATTTTGAACAACACTAAAGACTTGTATTCAGTGATAGAAGCAAATAAGGAAAAGGAGGGCCATCCCTTTGCCCACCTCTAACCTCAAGCACCTCTTTCTTCTCCATGGGCCCATGCCTATCTTGAGGGGAGGGGGTGGGGGTGCATGAGCCCCCTTAGCCCTCCTATTGGATACGTATTTATCAAAAAAAATTATCATAGAATTATGTTGTGGCAACAATCATAAAGTAATAGAACATCGGCCATATTCCGTTTTGATTCTACTCATATTATACTAAACCAAGTTTCAACTAATTGTTTGAGGCCCTAAATGAATTCAAATTAAAAAGTTTTCAATTACAAAGTTTCCGAACTTTCGATATCTACAACTTTCATTTTGGTCGATTCTCCATCTTAGGTCATTTACAAAATTTGAATTTCAAATTTGAACTATTTCAAACTAAATTTTCGTTGATAAGATGATTTCAAATAAAAAAGTTGTCAACTAGAAAGTTTCACAACTTTTTGATATCTACAACTTTCATTTTGTTTGTTTCTCATCCGAGGTCGTTTGAAAAATTCAAAATTCAAAATTTGAGAAATTCAAACATACTTTTCGTTGACAAAATTAATTCAATTAAAAAGTGTTCCACAGCAAAGTTGTGTAACTTATGAAGATCTACAACTTTTATTTGATCTTTTTTTATCCAAAATAATGGTAGTAACGTTGTTCACAAATTCAAATATCTCTCTTTATGTTTCGGGAAACTATACGGGAGCCGTAGATTTTGTGAACAAATTTACTTGCGCTTTATCAATGAAAAATTACCAAAATAAGAAGTGTAGATGTTGAGAAGTTATACAACTTTGTAGTTCAAAACTTTGCCGAGTGTTGAAAAAACCACTCGGCAAATACCTCTTTGCCGAGTGTTTTTTTTTGGCACTCGGCAAACATTTCTTTGCCGAGTGTTTGTGTTGGCACTGGCAAAGATCTTGTTTGCCGAGTGCCCGAATAAATACACTCGGCAAAGAAAAAACCACTCGGCAAACATCGGGTTTCCGTCGTAGTGACAAATACAAAATTGTCCCAAAACGTTATCGACATTTATGCACTCAAAGTCCCATCCTTTGGGAAATCCTTTCATTAGGTGGGCACCGAGGATGGAGTACACTAAGCTCATGAACATACTCCCATATATAAGAAAGGTGGAACTTAAAGAAGTGAGCTGTTCCCGGGGGCATTTTGGGTCATTCACAAAATCACAACGACTGTTGAGAGAAAATCAGCCTTGCAAAGCTATGTATGACAGATATATGGATCACACAACTTGCAGAACCATCAAAGAGAGAAGATTCAACAGTGAGGGAGAGAGAAGATATCAACAGTGAGGGAGAAGGATTCTGAAAATTGCAAACAAACATGCAAAGGATCAAACGATGTTGTATAGCCTCAAATTCACCCTTCTTTGGTTCCTCCAGGCTGTACACATGTGATGCTGTGGTGTAGTGGTAGAGGGGCTCTACGCGCAAGGGAGAGGTCGCGGGTTCAAATCCCACCGGCACATAGCGCGCGAATATTGCGCGAAAAATACCGCGACTTGTGACTTGATGACGGGGACGGGCTGGCTAGCTGGTGGGGGCCTCCCCTCATTAAAAAAAATATTTTTCCTATTTTTTTGGGGGTTTTTTCGATTAAACATTTTGCCGAGTGTTTTCTTTGCCGAGTGCTGCGTGAGCTCTTTGCCGAGTGCCCGACATTTGACACTCGGCAAAGTGCTCTTTGCCCGGTACTGTTTGCCGTGTGCCCTTTGCCGAGTGTTACACTCGGCAAAAGGTTGCTCCCTTTGCCGAGTGTATTTAGCTCTTTGCCGAGTGCCCTAGGCACTCGGCAAAGAGGGGTTCTCCCGTAGTGTGTCATGGGAAATTTGTCATTGGTGTTTCAATGACAGGTGGTGTCTCTCTCAGTCAATGATTAATAGTGGCAAATACAGCACCAAAAACATTTACAATGGCATGTAAAATAAATATTCCATAAAATCTCTTGGCCGGCTTGTACGAGGGCTGGTTCACTCATTGTCGGTGGCGGTGGCATCAAGAAGACCTTACGTTACTAACAAATATGTAGGAGCTATCATGGACATTCATCTGCTTGAGAGAAAATGACTGTGGCAGATGATCACAAGTTGTGATTCACAACGAAGGGATGGATGAATATAATTGGTGAGAGCTAAGAAGTATATATAGACGACTGAACGAAACCATGCGTGAAAAAACATCTGACATATAGATGATTCATCGTATAATATAATCAATTAGAAATTACCGCCCGTTAGATTTTGATTAATCGGCACATCACGTGCATGTACAAATTACTCTCGCCGCTTATTCATTCTGTACGTATCTCCATTGCTTCTTCCATGCATGTTCGGTAAGGCCGTCACACGTTGACCGATCGACATGCACTGCGGCCAGCTGCCAGCGCCTAGCAACAGTCACTCGGAGCTCGGTGGCGCCGGAGGGAAGCTGCCAGCTGCCCCGCCATGGCCCGCCGCAAACCCCTGTCCATCCTCGCCGAAGCTGCCGCTCTGATCAACATCCGCGGCCGGCCCTTGCTGCCACGCCGGTTCCCACGCGGCGGGGACGTGCCACGCCGGCATCATCGGCGCCGGCTGCCCCATCGGCGGGTAGTAGTACGGCATCCCGGCCGCGGGAGCGCCCCCGGCCGCCGCGCCAGCCCCAACGGCGCAGGGGCCCCCCGCCGCCGCGAAGCCAAGCGCGCTGCCGGGCTCCTCCTTGGCCTCCTCGCGCGGCACGATGTCGACGAGGAAGTCGAAGACGTCGGTGCGCGCGATGGCGGCGGCGACGTCGTTGCGCTGCAGGGTGCGGCGCTTGTTCTCCTCGGCGTGCAGCCAGGAGCGGATGGTGAGCTCGAGGATGAAGAGCTCGCAGGCCTTGGCGAACAGCACGGGCGCCTCCGCCGAGATCATGCGCACGTCCTCGTCCGCCTTCATGATCTTCTTGATCCGGGCCAGCGGCAGCTGGTGGTTCTTGAAGTCCGACGCCGACGCGCGCTCCGCCTCCTGCCGCTGGTACGCCCAGAACGCCTGCAGCTGGGCCTGCTGCTGCTGGAGCAGGTGGTGGTGCGGCACCGGAGGAGGGCCCGTCGCGCCGGGCACGCCGGCTACCGGGGTTCCGCCAGTGGCCGGGGGCTGGCCGCCGGTGGAGTAGGGCAGCTGCTGGTTGTCCATTGCTCTTGGATTGATAGCTTAATTAGCTCGTGACCGATGCTGCCTTGCCTGCAGCTGCATGTGCATGTTGAAATGTGAGGTTTATTAGGTGCTGCAAATGAATGATGTGAACATGTTCCACGTATGCAACAATGGCTAATAGTTCATGATACATGCAAAGTGGATATGTACGTTTGTAAAGACAGATCGTCAGGTTGCAGAACGTGTAACATTATGGCGAACGTTGCAAATCCAAGTGAATACCTTGGATTCCTTAGCACTAAGCAAGCTCAGCGGATCAGGAGATGAGGATGGGAGACTCGCTATAGGTGGCGGAGTGCAAATGTGGGGGCCTACTTATCTGTGCTAATTATATCATGCCACGCTAGCTTGCATGCATATACTACTGTGTATTCATCTTGAGAGCAGTATTCGTCTGTGTTATTGTATCGTCAAATCAAACTAACAATATGAATTCAAGAAGCTAAGCTGCTCTCTAACTATGTCTAATTCATTGAAATTAAATATATATCATCCCTTTGTGCATCCTCGCCTTTCTATGGGGTTGTACAAAATCTTTTGGGCTTGATGTGCATAATTAATGAACACTAGTTAACTACCTGAATCTTCAAATTTAATACAATAACAAACGGCTAACAGACCACATGTGAGGTTCAGTATAATTTCGATCGAGTAGACAAGAAGAGATGTTCACAAATAAAGTACTAGTACATATTTGAACAGGAGGAGCCCTCAGAGCAGTAATGAACGACGGAAAATCAATGAACAAGCAAAATGCACCGATTCTATACTAACCAAAAGGAAGCCAACAGATTTTGATTTTTATTATGTGAAGAAAATTCTCAGCTCCGAAATAGAGAAGAGATGGAGAAAATAAAACGAGAGAGAGATAGAGAGTGGTTATGCAGACACTAGCTGTGTGCGCGTATATATGCATCTGAGGACAAAAAACTTGTACAATAACAAGCAGCGGCAAAGCGAACGGCAGGTCTAAGAAAACGCACACGATCGACGATGCATGCCGGGCAGTGAAAACTGAGCTTCGAAGGCAAATCAGACTAACCTTGCGCCTGAACTTGAGATGTCTAGCTACTGCCAGCCAGCTGGTCAAGAACTCCCCCGACACAGCAAATCTGCCAGATGTTTCAGCATGGAGAGGTCGGGATTGAGCAGCAGAACACACTCCTCAGCCTCCCGACACAGTCCCAGCTGCCGCTGCCAAAGTCTGAGCAAAAGGGCAAGCTCCACTTTCTTATGAGTAGAGAGTAGCAGTCGGTCCAATGGGGCTCAAAAAATCGTGCAGCAGACGGAGACATGTCATATCTGAAAGCATGCGTTTCATTTTCGGTCTTGGAAGCTAGTAAAAGTAATCTTGATGTTCATATATTTCTCCTTTTGCAGAGTGTCAACCGTAAAATGAAACCATCGGTTATGTATATGTTTCATCGTGTCTTGCTTATGCACTAGAATATAAAGTGGTTGAAAACTGAAAGGAAAATAAATAAATACGAGACGTGAATGAAATATGCTTCATATTCGTTTAGCAGCAGAGTTGATGATTATACACGGATAGATTAAAGAATTAGCAGCGTAGTAGTAGTAGACGAGTAGTGCTTCACTTTGTCATTTTCAGACCTACCAGCATTCTCCACGCTCTGCCGTGAAAAATGTCGCCGATTAAAGTTCGGCTTGTACCTGCGGATAAGAAGAGAGAAGAGGAGATCGGGGAGAGCAGGCGTTCGTGGCCAGGCTTGGTCTTTCGGGATATGGATATTATCCGTTGTGGAAGTTCTGCAGCCTCTCAAAATCCTGCGCTTACATGGGTCCATCGCCGGGAAATCTAAATCTGCAGCACGCCAACGGCAGTAGTTTCTAGTTCTTCAGGCTGGGACAACGAAGTTGCTGAGCAGCGGTCACTCATGAGTCATGACATATGTAAATTCCTCCGTATCTAACAGGCCAGAACCAATGTATCAAAACTATTGGGTTCCCGGTTATAAAGAAGAAAACTAAAACAGAACTTCACAGTTCACACGTTGATTTCTCCTTAACATGTGATATATTTTTTTTGAGAGTGAGTAACATGTGATATATTGGTCCTGCCAATGGGCAATTGAGGTGAAAGTGTGAAACCTGTGCTTCTCAGTTGAGGCCTTTCAGGCCGATGAGTAAGAAGCCCGTGATTGTGTTAAAGGCCTTGAATTTGGCCCACCATAAAATACCTCTCCAGGCCTATTCAGGTCTCATCTGCGTTGGCCCAAAATAAGGCCATGTATATCCAAACAAGCCTCAAGAGTTTTTCGGCCCATTCGCGTGCTCGCCCTCGTCAATGCCGACCGGGCCAACACATTGCGCGTCGTCAATTTCAACACGTCTCCTTGCCTCATCAAAACCAAAAAGAAAAACCAAAACCAAAAAGAAAAAAAAAGGCTCAACACGTATAGAATCCAGATAGCTACCGACCCCACAAGTCAGCCAGCCTAACCTTCTTCCCGCGAAATCCACACTCTTCTTCGTCCCGAGGCAAACAAGATCCCAAACCGCCTCCAATCACGAGCATCCAGATCCAGTCTCTGACACCAGGGCCCAACAAGTCAGAGTCCCTATCGGTGCTCGGCCCCGCCACGTCTCCACATAATACCACACGGTCCACGACCCCGCGTCTGTAGCTCGTCCACCTCCCCACGACGCAGAGGGAAGGGAACCGATCAGGCCACCGCCGCGCCCGCCGGAGATCCGCTCCGCCCGCGCGAACCCGATCCTGAATCCCTCGTCGGATCTCCAGGGATCTGACGGAGGAGCAGTGCGCCGGCCGCTGACCGGTGGGTGGCCCGCGCGCACGCCATGGCGCGAAGCGGCGGCGGCGGCGGGTGCTGCCCGACGATGGATCTGATGCGGTCGGAGGCGATGCAGCTGGTGCAGGTCATCATCCCCGCCGAGTCGGCGCACCTCACCGTCTCCTACCTCGGCGACCTCGGCCTCCTCCAGTTCAAAGACGTAAGGCCGCCTGCCCCCAGTGGTGCCGTCGTTTAGGCTGTTACGTTCCGGGCCACGAGTTTCGGGTTGATTGGCGATCTGGCTCGTGCTCGTACCGAGTACCCGTGTGCAAATCGATAGGCAGTGGCTGGTTGATAGGACCTTGTGATCGGGATTCCCTGGAGCTAGCGAGGGTTTCCCGTCGGCATTGGGGAATTCGTGGCTAGTGGCTACAACGCGCAACTGTTGCTTTGTTTAATGAAATTTTACATTGGGAATATCGTTGTGATGCTTTGCATTGGCGTGATGGGTAGCAATCGGAGCTTAGAAGTTAGCATAGGGTTGCTTTTCAATTGGGAATTCTCTTGTCAGTTGTCAATCTAAGTAACTGTTTTTTCGCGGATTGTTACAATTAGTGCTTCATTGAACGTGATCACTATGCTATGGAACGTGAGGGTGTATATGCTTCTTAATTGTTCAATGTGAGGGTGTATTATCTATGCTTCTGATTGTCCCATGCGCTATTTTTTCGCATGTTGGTCCCTATGACTTTAATCTGATGCTTGTTTTTGTCCCTCAGCTTAATGCAGAGAAGAGCCCGTTTCAACGAACATATGCTCTCCAGGTACTTTTGCTCATCTCCTTAACATGTACTTTACCCTTAGCTTTAAATTGATATTTCATCAAGACGCAAGTCTCCTTTCTTTGATGAAGACCTCTTTTGCTACTGATGAGCTTTGACCCTTTCGGTGATGTCTAGCATTAGCAACTGATTTAAACATGCCTGAACCGTAGTCCACCGCAAATTTATATATTTGTCTTTTTATAACGTACCACCACGAGTGTTGTACCTTTTTTGTTTTGTGTTCAAGTATGATAATTTCACTGTTTTCTTGTCGTACAGATCAAAAGATGCAGTGAAATGGCACGCAAGTTGAGGTTTTTTAAGGAGCAAATGTCAAAAGCTGGCATATCAACCTCTCCTGCACAACTTATTGAAACTCGTTGGGACTTTGATGAGTTGGAGGTATGTATTCATGAAATGCTCCCTGATCGTGCACAAGTTCTAAATCTTGAGTTCCTCTATTAATGCTGCCAAATAACAGATAAAGCTTGGCGAACTGGAAACTGAGCTAACTGAAGTTAATGCAAACAACGAAAAATTACAGCGGACCTACAATGAGCTGTTGGAGTACAATACTGTTCTCCAAAAGGTATATGCTTCTATATAGTCTTGCATACACTTTTGATGTGTGCCAGTTTGCTTACATTTACTGTATATAAAGGAATTAATGATCAAATCTGTTATAACTTGTTTATTTCTGTTGCTAGTTTCTCACCCTGGAGCATATGTTGCATCACTTTATTTTTCTATTTGCTTTGTCTGCCATCCAACTTCTGTTTACTTTTATTTTTCAGGCTGGTGAATTTTTCTATTCAGCTCAACAAAGTGCTACGGCACAACAAAGGGAACTGGAGTCAAGTCAATCTGGCCAGCCTTCGCTGGAGAGCCCTCTACTGGAACAGGTACAAAGATTGTTCTGAGTAGCAGCATCACCCTGTTATCTTTTTTCCCCTCGTCATATTTTTATTGGAATATTGGTTGTATTTTCTTAGGAGATGTCGACAGATCCATCAAAACAAGTGAAGCTTGGATCATTGAGTGGTCTTGTGCCAAAGGAAAAGGCAATGGCTTTTGAACGGATCTTATTCCGTGCCACAAGGGGTAACATATTCCTTAGGCAAGAGCCTGTTGATGAGCCTGTGACAGATCCTTCTTCTGGGGAGAAGGTCAGTATAGATCTTCTAACTATTATTATAAATAAAATAGACTTTGCTAGTTCGTTACAAAGTTTGTCCATGGTCCCTTAGATTATTCTTTTGCATATTAAAACGAAAGTATGCCTTGTTTAAATACAATATAACTATAGTGTTTACTGTACAAAATGTTAGGCAAGCTTACTTCGGACGACTCTTACTATGTTACTGGTACCATGATATGTGTTATTTAAGTGATTAATTATTGAATGATGATTGCTAGACTGGAGCTGCTTACTAATTCCCTCAAATACTTCTTGTATTCTGACTTTATGCATATTGTTTATGTCGTGCACACACTTACCACCTTTCTTATGGTAATGCAGGTTGCGAAAAACGCATTTGTCATATTTTACTCTGGGGAGAGAGCAAAGGCCAAAATTTTGAAGATATGTGATGCGTTCAATGCAAACCGTTACCCATTTCCAGATGATGTCGGCAAGCAACTTCATGCTGTTCAGGAGGTCAGCACTTGATTCGCGGTGTTCGTTGATATTCTTGATTTGATTTCATTGTGGTAGATGTGGAATTCCAAAAACATGGGCATTGCAATTCAAGTGACTATTATGCATGTAAACGAAGCATTTGCATTCCAGGGTAGGCCTTGTGGCATGTATGTGCCTTTCTTTTGATATGGGTGTGCATATAAACCCTATTGTGGAATGGCCACATATAGGCCTTGTTGCAAAAAGCAGCTTATCTTGGAACGTTGGTGAAAAACAGCTCCTGCTTATTGCTGCTTTTTTTAGTTCGTTCTCATGATCTGCCTAACTGATAAGCTGTTGCAGAATCCTAGTGTTTGGCACCGCTTCTGCTTATTTCTACGAATAAGTTGACAAATAGGCTGTGCCAAACAAGGTCATACTTAACTTTCACACACACACACACACAAAATCTTTAGGGTAAGATTGCACTGTTATCGATTTCAACAATAGGTTACACAGTTTCATCATTAGGTGTTTGGTTTCCAGACTTTAACCATTTATTATAGTATTGATATCTGAAATTGATTTTCTAACTATCATCTTTAATAACTTGCATTTCTCAAATGAAAACTTAAAAGCTGAACACTACTAGGATAGCTTAATATAGACATAAAATATGTTCTGAATTTCTGAGGTCTTGTAGGTATCTGGAAAGATCTCAGAGCTGAAGGCAACAATTGAGATGGGCTTAGCTCATCGTGACAGTATACTCAAAAGTATTGCTTCTGATTTTGAACAGTGGAACCATCTGGTAAGCTTCTGCATTTTCTCCTCACATTCGATGAAATTTCATAGTTTAAGTTTGTTGTCCTCGAATCATGATTTCGGTTTCAATTTACTTTATATTGTATTTCCCTTGTATCTCAGTTTCATTTCTAACTTGCAAATCGATGCTGCAGGCAAAGAGGGAAAAATCAATTTATCACACTTTAAACATGTTAAGTGTTGATGTGACAAAGAAATGCCTCGTTGGTGAGGGCTGGAGTCCAGTTTTTGCAAGCAGTCAGGTAATAAAATATACTATATCCCTGTTCTCTCATGATGTTTTCCGGTGCCCGTCCCGATTCGTCCTTTTACATTGCAACTGCATGGTCTATTTGCAGATTCAAGATGCCCTTCAACGTGCTACTGTTGATAGCAAATCCCAAGTTGGATCAATCTTTCAAGTTCTGAACACAAAAGAATCACCTCCAACTTATTTCCGCACGAATAAGTTTACTTCTGCATTCCAGGAAATTGTTGATGCATATGGGTATGCGTTCTTGTTCTAACCTTTGCAGCCAATACTTATACTACCCTCTTATGGATTAGATTGTGTAGTGTGGTTGACTTGGCTAAATTAGCAACTTTTTTACCTGCTATTATTCTTAGAATGCTGCACTTTTTTCTTTATTGTTACTGGATTTGATAATTTTACATGATCTCTTATGCTGTTATGATTAAGGTATTTGTCATCTGGGTATATTTTTGTGTCTCCAAGTACATTTTCTATTGTCCTTTTTCATAGTTTTTATATTTTATTTGGATATCATAGTCTGCATGTTAACCAGAATAAGTTTTAATGGCTTAGCACAGTTGTGCCTCCCATGTTTTTGAATCAAAACTTTCAAGAAACTATTGAAATGATTGATAAAATAGTGGGACTAATTTAATTTGTGGTCCAACTCAAATATTTTGTATTGGATAAGTGCTAATGCGGTGTTGCATCTGTTGCAGGGTAGCCAAGTATCAAGAAGCAAATCCTGGTGTATTCACCATTGTCACATTCCCTTTCTTGTTTGCTGTCATGTTCGGTGACTGGGGTCATGGAATTTGCTTATTGCTTGCGACACTCTATTTGATATTCCGAGAAAAGAAACTAGCTTCACAGGTTTGTCCACCTGTCTTGATTGCATTTTCCTTCACCTGCCTGTATCTGGATAAGTCTTACCTTTCTTGAACTTGCTTCCTTAGTTTTGATTCCCAAGAATTCTTTTTCAATTATTTGTCTTCTGAATAATTGACTGAACCTGTATGGAATATCTAATTTTGATCGCAGAAACTTGGCGACATAATGGAGATGATGTTTGGTGGCCGCTATGTAATTTTTATGATGTCACTTTTTTCAATCTACACTGGATTATATACAACGAATTTTTCTCTGTTCCATTTGAGCTTTTTGGTAAATCTGCCTATGCGTGCCGTGATACTTCTTGTCGGTAAGGAAATAACTTCGTATATATTTATTGAGTATTTATTCAAATAACTAAATTTGTGGGTAGTTTCTTGCTTATTCATTTTCTCACTTTGGCTATAGAGATGCTACTACTGAAGGATTGATTAAGGTAAGAGACACGTACCCATTTGGTGTGGACCCTGTGTGGCATGGTAGCCGCAGCGAGCTGCCGTTTCTCAATTCACTGAAGATGAAGATGTCAATTCTTCTCGGTGTTGCACAAATGAACCTTGGCATCGTGATGAGTTACTTCAATGCAAAATTCTTCAGAAGCAGTATTAACGTGTGGTAAGTTGATATGCCTCGTTTTAATTTGATGTTGGAAAAGGTTTCTTCTTAAGACGCCGTTGATCCTTTCATAACTTATGGTATAGCCACTGGATTATGATGATTTTGATTGTATTTTTTGTAATAGGTACATGTTTGTCCCCCAGCTGATCTTTTTGAACAGCTTATTTGGTTATCTTTCCTTGCTCATTATAATTAAGTGGTGCACGGGGTCAAAGGCAGATCTGTACCATGTTATGATATACATGTTCCTTAGCCCAACGGACGAACTTGGGGAGAACCAGTTATTTAGTGGCCAGAAAACAGTGCAGGTATAGATTCAGTATGCTCTCTCTATGAATTAAAGCAGAGAATTGTGCCTAAAAGTTCACGACGTCTTCTTCCTATGCAGCTTGTTCTACTTTTCCTTGCTTTGGTTTCTGTCCCTTGGATGTTGATTCCAAAGCCTATTTTATTGAAGAAGCAGCATGAGCAAGTATGTTTCTACAGACATAATTCGTTATTATGCTTTGCAGCTGTAATTTACAGTAACACTGACTTTCTTTGCTTTTTCCCATCAGAGGCATCAAGGTCACCAATACACCATGCTTCAGGGCGCGGATGAATCAGTGGGAGCAGAGTTGGGAGAACATCATGAGGACTCAAACGATCACGAGGAGTTTGAATTCAGCGAAGTTTTTGTCCACCAACTGATTCACACGATCGAGTTTGTTCTTGGTGCAGTATCAAATACCGCTTCATACCTTCGTCTTTGGGCTCTGAGGTACTGCTACCTGTGACCATGTTCGAATGCGGCCTCATGTCCTTACCGTGTTTTTCACCTCACTGATTATTAACAAGCAATTTATGTGATCATTGCAGTCTTGCACACTCGGAGTTGTCTAGCGTATTTTATGATAAAGTTCTGTTGCTAGCGTGGGGGTAAGCAAACTCCTTCACTCTCTCCCTCCTCCTTTCCATCCACTATACCTGTCTAAAATATCATGTTTGGTCTTTGTAGGTATAACAATATTGCCATACTTGTTATTGGTATTGTTATCTTCATATTTGCCACGGTTGGTGTATTGCTTGTCATGGAGACTCTCAGTGCATTCCTTCACGCATTGAGGCTTCACTGGGTGGAGTTCCAGAACAAGTTCTACGAAGGCGATGGTTACAAGTTTGCGCCATTCTCTTTCGCGCTGATTCGTGAGGAGGAAGATTGAGCTCCGCGTCCGGACTTGTATTTATTGTAGCCGTTGTAAAATCTCGGGTGGCCCTTGTTTCCTGGAACAATCATTTTTTCATATGTTGTCACGGATCATAAACATCCAGTCCCTGTCCCAAGGGACAGCACAGCATCATTTTTCCTTAGCTGCGAACCTTATGGAGGATTTTGGGGCGGTTGGCAACCAAATGGGGGGTGATATCGCCCTTGTATTAATAAGGTGTTGCCACTTAGGCGATGTGTATTCTGGATATAAATAAGCACTGTATTGGAGGTAAACATTCCATTGTGTTCATTGCTAATAAAGAGTGCTCTTTACGTCAAACAAGAAATATCCTTTATTTTTTAGAGGACTTGGTCACTTCCTAAACTTTATAAGCATCGCAATGTTTGCTCTGAACTCATTATATACCCTCAGTCAATTGGTCGAATTTAACAGTTGCAAAACTAAACCCAAGTACAATGTCAACACTACATATGCATGATAAACTGAGGACAAATTAACAGTAAAGACGCCAGTTCCGTTACTCGTCGACAGGCGGCACGCTGCTGGCACTGCGCCTGGCGCTACTGAACTGGCCCGTGACGGTCCGTCCGACGAACTTGCCGGCCTTGCTGAGGCCGCTGCCGAACGCGCCGATGCAGAGCCCACCAGCCCGACGCCCGAGCCGGCCGCCGTCATGCCGGTGCCGGCCACGGTACCAGCCGCCACGACGCCCGTGCCGGCCACGTTGGTGACAGTGGAGGCCATGCCGCTGGCCGCGTCCGCGGCGCCGCTGACCGCCGCCGTCTCGTTCTTCCCCTGTCGGCGGGCCTCCACGAGACTCTTCTCCAGCTCCAGTGCCTCCAGCGCCTCTGCCTTGGTGAACTGGTGGTACATCACCTGCGCAAGCTCGCACACGCCAGCGTCGTCAGGGGCAATGCAACTCCTGATCAACAACGGTGAGGAGAGAGATCGATTGATCTTGCCTTGATGGTGAGCACGCCTCTGTCCTTCTTGTCCTTGACCTTGGTCGTGTCCAGCGACGACAGCAGCTGCAGGTTCACCTCCTGCTCGGTCTCCATCTCCAGGTCGCTCAGAGGCAGCTTGGCGATGCCCAGCCTCTTGTCTTGCTTCAGGTTGTCCTCGTCGAACACCTGAAAGCGCCGTGAAATAGCAAATGAGGCCATCTCTCCTCCGCTGACTTTCCATCTGAGAAGAAGTGACGACATGCGTTCGGTGTCTACGTACCTCAAGAACGAGGGTCTGCGTCTCCTTATCTTCGGCGATGAGCTCGAATGTCTCGTTCCATTCAGGGTTCAGGTTGTCGTCGATGACCCTGGTTTTCTCCTTGAAGATTGGGCGTATGAACAGGACCACGTAGGGGTCGGATTTGCCGATGAGCTCCTTGTTCTTGAGGGAGTCCGCGCGCACCACGGTGACGGTGAGTTTCCCATGCGGCTTCAGCTCAAGATCGCTGCACAAGAACACGAGAACTTCTGTCATTCCAACGTGCTCATCTAGTTGCCATGTCGACAAACTTCTTGCAAAGAGTTCTATGGAGCGTAAATGAGCAGGTTTTGCTGATTAACCTTACGTCCACGTCGACTCCGCCCAGTGGAACAACGATTCTGTGTGGCCACTGGAGCATGTCAGTGATCAATGACGCCACCGTATCCTACAGAAATGTAACAGGCAAATGTGATGGTTTTCTTTCTCAGACTTTGTACACATAGAAATGAGCACGTCTGAAAGGGGAAATGAAGATTAAAAGGAAACTCGTTTTATACGTCGATCATGTCTGAAAGTCCCGGCATTGCCGTCAGGCTTCCTCCAACCGCCTTCAGTATGTAGTCGATTCTAGGTTTTGGCTGCAATTGCGAAGAAGAAGAAACAAATATATTACAAACAGACAATGACTGTGTTTATACGAATCCAATCCGCGACGTCTTTGGACATGAATGCCCAGAATACAAAGTAAGCATGAGAGTGGTCAGAATAGTTAACCTCAGCCAGAAGAGCAACAACAACAGCAGAGATGCATGGTATCTCTTCTGACAGTTGGAAGACTACACGGATGATGGTATACACCTGAAGGTTCTTAAACTGTAGAAACACATACAAAATAAATATGGAACTGTTAAATCGATTTACTAAATTAAAAACAACATTTGTAAACATGAGTTAGTTTTAGACAAGTTTAAACTTAGTTCTTAGGTAATTATTGTCATGTGAAAACTGCAACACAGGAACAGAACTTTGGGAAGCCCAAGCAAAGCTACAAACCTGAATGGGAAGTGAAGCAACTAGTGTTTCGACTGAAAGAATAATATTTGGATCCCCACCCCAACGGAAGTCGATGTCCATTGTAATTTGCCCTTTCTGAAAGCTCTGAATCCGAATACCTGAAAACAGAATGACAAACGTCAGGTGATTTTAGGTGAACACATGATACTGTGAAACTGACAATCGTTTGTCTCTGCGACCTTCTATTTTCGGTGGAACTGTCCCTAATGAGAGTCTGCTGAACTTCAGTGAGGATATCCCTGGTGGTCGATAGTCATCAAGTAGCGGCTCCACAGAATCCCTGATGACCATAGTTGCTGCCTGTGATCAGATACAACAGCAAATCAGAGCAGTTGTTGACAGCAAACTGGACAGATCCCTCTTCTGTTTAAAGGTTAAGTGACTTCATTCTGAAGTTTTCTTTTTCTTTTTATTTTTGCAGAAATACATGAAGATTACTTGCCTCTTCAACAAAGGGCCAAAGCTTGCTCAGTTGTTTGTTGAGCCATTTGACCTGAAAGCAGAACAGATAAAGGGATCAACGTAAGCATGCAAGAAACACATAAAGGGAGTGTAACACTTGACAAGCAATGGAATGCTATAGAATGAAAAGTGCCAAGTAGCATTTCACCTGTTCATACTCTGGAAATGATATCCATTCGGGGAGGTTTTCGCCACATATTTTCTTCACATCGTCACGATCGAGAGATCCCATTGAACTAATATCCGCAGCCTGCTTCAAAATTCATCATTTTGACCGTAAACTAAGATATACATACCATACAATAAACTAGCATCAATTTGCATGTCATTTGAATGACCTCAATAAACTCAGGTAAACAAATGTACAGTGAAGCAACAACCGTTTTCAAGACACATGATGATCACTAATCTCTAAAAAACAAAAGCATTATTCTTTTTTTCTCAGTCTGGATCTCCTCTGTATCAATGGGCTTATACTGATTACAAACGTTCAATCGAGCGCAACACAATGCAATTTACAACCCGATATAAACTGATACTCCCAACACCAAAACCTTGTCTCCATTCGACTTATCTTCAGTAGACATCGGGATACTGATTATTGTGCTAAATCAAATTGAATTTAAACCAAATTGCCTATTGGCATGTAGATCGATTAAAAAAAACAAAAAATTGAGCTTACAACACTAAGATCAAAACCTTCATGGTTACATAGATCAAATCGAAATGATCAGCTGCACTTGCCTTCCTGCTGCGTTTGGCGGCGCGGCGAGCCATGGCATGCGACCAGCCGGCGATTAGCGCGATGCCGACGATCATCCCCATTATGACTCCCGATATGAAACCCATTTCTCCACTTCTCTTCAACGCGCCGCGAGAAGAGAAGAAGAAGAAGAAGAAGAAGAAAGAAGAAGAGAAGAAGAAGGATCAAATGATATGACAATTTCTTCCCGGATCAAATCGATGGCAAATCTCTCTCCAAATTGTTTTCGCTGCTAACGCTCCATTTAGGGCCGATATTTTCGCGTGCGTTGAGAGGAGGGGGCAGAGAGAACGGCAGGCGTGCGATTGGTGGCTCATGGCCAGGTTTTGCATGGCTGGATCTGTGCATGCCTTTTGCGATTAACCCCTGGAGATTAGTGCTTGCTATGTGAGCCTTGTGTTCCAAGGGACCAAAACCGGCCAATCACGTTGTCGATTATGTAGCACCTGGGCTACCTTTTTTTTTCCCCTGAAAGAACCTATGGGCTGCCTGAGATCGGTTTTGCCGACTAGGTTATTTTTGGAGATGTTTCATTAAAATTTTGGAATGTGAACTTGTGAAATTGGCTTGAGAAATTAATTATAATGAAGAATATTTATCGAAATTGAAATAGCAACACCACTTAGGATGATCCACCCACAGAGCTGTACAACTGACACTCAAACGCGGCATATCATACCACCGAATAGCGATTGAGCCAAAATAAAGTAACAACCTTTTTTGTTTCGCTCGTCCTTTACACTTTGTTGGAAAAGGCTAAAAGGGCAGAGCTTGACATGTCCAAGAGAACAACAAGTTTGCTCCAGCTCGTCCAAAGATGAGTACTTGCACAGCACAGTATATATTCCTAGACTTGCGATTTGCTCCATCGCACCGCATCCGTAAAGCAAAAAATTCTCCGGCAGTTTTCTTTGGTTATTCTGTGATGTCATAGTTTATCCAAAAGCAGGACTGTCTGTAGCAAAGTTGTCGCGGCATTATTAGTGCAAACAAAGCTGTTTTGAAGCAAAGCAAGAAACGTGGTTTACTTTCAGCGGCCCAGCGAGAGTCTTGAAATAGTTACCAACAATATTTAGATATCACATTCGCTGAGTAGTGAATCGGGAGAATGCTATTTAAAATATTTTGAATGGAATGTCAAATTCTCAATGAAATTCTATAAACATTTTCCTAGGTAAAGGTACAATGGATATTGTAACGTGACGTACCAGCGAATTTGGTGGGGCATAGAGACGCATGCCATGCAAAAATAGTAGGGCCGTGGCCATAAAGCACATCTGCAGCAAATGCAAATCGTCGTTGACCAATTTGGACCTCCTCCCCCATCCGCTTCATTAAATGCGCACTTAACTTCCCCCTCATTCCAATCCTACATTCATTCCTACCTACAAATACGCAAATCCCTACGCCAGCTGGCTCCCAGCCTCCAACCATCACTCTCTTCACGAACCAGTCGCCATCTGCACGCAGCACTCGCAAGAGCTCCACCCCCCAGCTCACTGACAGCGGGCCAGGAATCCTGTGGTCCCCGCTCAACAGCGGCATAGGATTCTCGCCGCCCACTCCATGGCAGCGGCAGCACGAGAGGGATGATGCACACACGCATCTGAGAAAAGCCAACCCACTTTTCGCCGCAGTCCGGTGGTTCCCTTTGCGGTGCCCGCCTTTGTCCTTTCCTCTCCGTCCCCGTCGCCCTGTTTCTAAACCTCCACCCACCCGCGATGCCCTCGCGGCAGCCCTCGCCGCCATCCCCGTCGCCGACTCCGGCCGCCGCGGCGGTCGTCCTCGCCGAGCTCCGGCACCGCCCGGTGCGCCACGCCCGCGTCTCCGCCCGGCCCGCCGCGGGGGGCTCCGTGGCTGCGGTGGCCCTGATCTTAGTGGCCGCCGTCGCCGTCCTGCTGCTGTGGCGGAGGCGGAGGAAGCTGGCCGCGGCGGGCGGGCCGGGGGCGGTGCAGCCCGCCGCCGCGCTGCGGAGGCTGTCGTACCAGCAGCTGCGGCGCGCCACGGGCGGCTTCGCGGCGGGGAGCAAGCTGGGGCAGGGCGGCTTCGGCCCCGTCTTCCGCGGCGCGCTGCCCAGGTCGGGCCAGCCCGTCGCCGTCAAGGTCATGGACGCCGCGGGGTCCCTCCAGGGCGAGCGCGAGTTCCACAACGAGCTCTCCCTCGCCTCCCACCTTCTCGGCTGCGCCGCCCGGACCACGGGGCCATCCTCCTCCCCTTCGCCTACTCGCTCTCCGCGCAGCCGCGCCGCCGCCGGATGATGCTTGCTGGTGTACGAGCTCATGCCCAACGGGTCCCTGCAGGATGCGCTGCTCGGGAAGAGGTGTGCTCGAGCTGGTGGCCGAGTGGCCGCGCCGGCTCGCCGTCGCCCGCGACGTGGCCGCCGCGCTCCACTACCTCCATTCCGTCGTGCAGCGCCCGTGATCCATGGCGACGTCAAGCCGAGCAATGTGCTGCTGGACGGTGATCTCCGTGCCCGCTTATCAGATTTCGGTCTGGCGCGGATCAGGTCGGAAGAAGAGGATGAGTTGGAGAGCGGTCCCATTGGGGGTGATGCGAATGGGAATGGCAATCCTGGCGGTGGATGTGACGATGATGTATCAGTTGCCGGCGAGAGCACGACTTGCATTGTGGTGAATGGGGAAGACAATGCCGCCAAATCGCCGGAGGATGACGAAGCGTTTACCACGGCTTCCCCTGCAGAGGGCTGCATCCACTTCCGGATGTGACAAAACTAGTGTTGGTAGCGGGTTCAATAGTCGAAGCTGCAACGGTGGAGGTGCTGCAGCATCAGAACCGGAGTGGGAGTGACTGGTGGTGGCGTCAGGATAATGGCGGCGGCGGGGCGGTGGTGGTGTTAAGGACTATGTGATGGAATGGATTAGATCGGAGATCAAGAAAGAGCGGCCAAAGAATGATTGGATTGCAGGAGCATCAACAGGAGCCCCTACAACCTCAACAGAGAGGAAGAAGCCGAAGCGAAGAGCGAGGGAGTGGTGGCGTGAAGAGTATGCTGAGGAGCTTACTAAGAAGCAAAAACGACGGGCGCTTGCCAAGTCAAAGAGTGACGCTGGTGCGCTATCTGGCATGCAGTGGTGGGAGAGAGATTGTGATTTAGAAGAGAAGGGGCGTTCAAGGTGGAGAATGATGAAAAGCTGGAGCCGGAGGAGCAGCAATGGGAATGGCAACATAGGTTGGTGGGTGGACGGTGTTAGGAGCAGCAGAGATGGCTTAGTGGGGAGTTTGTGCCTAAGAGTGGTGGAGCAGTGAGCAGCACACCGAGCATGCGTGGCACAGTCTGCTATGTGGCTCCGGAGTATGGTGGAGGAGGGCCTTTATCAGAGAAATGCGACATTTACAGCTTTGGTGTGCTATTATTAGTTCTTATATCTGGACGCCGCCCTCTACAAATGACAACTTCACCAATGTCAGAGTTTGAGAAGGCAAGTCTCATTTCTTGGGCGAGGCATCTTGCTCAAGTCGGCCGCTTGCTTGATCTTGTGGACCCTGCTCTGCAGGATTTTGATCGAGAACAAGCATTGCTATGCATTACTGTTGCCCTCCTTTGCATCCAGAGGTCCCCAGCTCGTCGACCATCGAGCACAGAAGTGTTTGAAATGCTTGCTGGTGAGGCTGAGCCACCACCTCTCCCGCTAGAGTTCTCACCGTCTCCTCCTGGTGGGTTTCCCTTCAAGTCCCGCAAGAAAGGTCGGTGAGTTTAGTTAGTTAGATGAAGAAAAGTGGTGTTAGTGTTCTAATCTTATGCTCGTTTCGTCTTGTACACCACTCCAAAATTTATCTGTTCAATTGATTGTTGTGTAAAGATCTCGACTGGCAAAACCAGTGGCTAATTAGGTTCAGATTTTGACAAGAATGGATAGTTACAGTTTCGCATTCTTTGGAGAACTCATTTAATCGACCGATTAGTCCTAACTCCCTTTCAAATTGACAAGAACTGTGCCCCATTAATCACATGCTTAATTGTAGTTTGATTAACAATAGGAGGGCTATGCTTGGTTTGGTTCTTACGAGAGGACATAATATTAAGATTTTGCGGCATGTTGCTTTTGGACATGCTTTGGATGTAGTGTCTTGCCAGGCCCTCCGAGAGCAGCGTGTCTTTAACCCTCTTTTAGCAACCATTTTCTTCTAAACAAGTGCACGCTTGTGTGATGGTTCCAAGCTTTCCATGTTCATCGTTCCCTTTCACTTTAGCTTTCCACTGAGATGGCACTTTCACTTTTCTTCAGCAAGTATATTCTACTTAGCTCCTGGTGTGCTTCAAACAGCTTGAAGCACACAATCAAGTAGCCTGTATTTAAAGGCCTGTGTTAGTCTTGCTATTGTGTGCATTGTTTGGTACAACAGAGAGAGTTCAGTCATATGCCTTAGTTGAGCTCGGCTGTCTGAAGCCTGAACCTTGCGGTAAGGATTCTGAGTAATGGTTTCGTAGCAATCTGCCTTCTACATGAAAATCCTATTTTAGTGAACTCTTAGTGTTATAAAGTTATACAATATATTGAAACTACGTAAGCACTACTAAAGTAAAAAATGATTGTAATTTGACACCCCCTTTTTGTGGTTTTTCCCTTTGGCTATGCATTTATTCGATCTTTGCTTTGAGTGGAAAGAAGAATAATATTAATTTGTAGCTGAGTACAAACTCATGTTACAAGAATTATATTCGATCTTTGCTTTGTGGTTGGTTCCTTGAACGGAAAACAATTGGAAGCTCAAATCCCTGACATGCTAAATATTAACGTTTCACTGCATCTGAAGAAATGTTTGGTGAGATAAGGTTTGCCCATTTAATGATAGCTATGTGGCAGTGATCATTGCTCGATCTTGTGGACTCGGCTATAAGAAAGTGGTTTATCAGTCTGTTTCTCAAGAGTGATATCGTCATGATTTTCGGAAAGGATCACATTTAGTCCCACTATGTCATTTTTTTTCTGAGAGACTGTCCCACTATGTCATATAAAAGGGGTATACGATGAAGCTATCTCATGGGCCTTCTGTGGGCTAACTGATATTGATTAGGAAGATACAATTATTCTGTTTTGTGTACAATGAATCTAAGTACGAATCGTTGGATGCTTGGTGGCTGGTGACGATGCACATTTAAGCAAGAAGGCCTAGCAGGTGAACTTGGAACTTTTAATTGTTCAGTCCAGTGCACTGTTGCATTGTTCATAGAGTGTAGCTGAGGTGATTGTTGACAAATAACCTTTTTACGAGAAGCTGTATTTGTTTCTTCACCAATCTACTGTCGTTGTTCTTCGGCTTCCACCACAAGAAACGAGAAAAAACATCAGTCCTGCTTGTACTACTATGAATTTTTGTGACCTTTGATGACTCACATGTTGAGTAGTACTACCTGGTAAAAGGTTACACGCATTATTACACCTTTATACAACAAACAAAGCCTTTTTATCCCAAGCAAGTTGGGGGGTAGGCTAGCTGATGGATTATTACACCTTTATGTTTATTATAAATTTGCATTCAATCAATCAGAGCTGCCTTAGGACCAATCCAATGAACAAAGAGCAGTTTATAGCATTAAAACATACATTAGTTCTCATGCGCTACTGCCTTTACCCGATGAAGCGAGAACTAAAGTGAGAGAACTAGGGCAGGAAACAGAGTGACGTACAGGAAAATATGCCCTGGAATATATGCAGTTGAGCCGCTAGCACACATGGTAACTCAATAGGACGAGGAAAAAAGATTATTTTGTTGCACTGAGGCATAACGAACATACATCACGAAGGTCTTACAATTGCAAATTTTTTTGAAACAACCTATGATTTTCCAATAAGATGGCACGAGGGGGTAAACACTAAGCATATACAGGTGAGATGATTTGTCAATCACTTGTATTTATCCTTCCGAAGGACGATGTAGTTACAGCTTTTGGTCTTCATGATGTGACAAAGTTTATTCAGGATGACACTAAATTCTTTCTTCTCCTGCAGTAATAAGAGAATAAAAGACATCAAGATTTAGAATGTTCCTTGGCAATATATAACTGACTGAAATGAATCAATGATCGTGTATTATAACACCACAAAGCGAAGCAGCCTACCTCTTGAGTCCGCAATCTAGACTTGAACTTAGCAACCAGGTCTTGAGTTGTGATAGGTGCAACTGCAAGAAGAAATGTCCTGATTTCCTCCTCTGTAATGGGTGATGGGTTTGTGGCGCTTGCTGAAAGAGATGTTCCTGAAGCTGGTTCCAAAAGAAATTTTGTTTCAACCTTGACAGATGATGTTTTGGTTTCCTATGCCAACAAACAACAACAATATTAAAAAGAAGAATCTGGTGCAAATATCAATAGATGGTCGAGATTTGAAATTCACATGCATAGAGTCAAAAAGGAAGATCCTACTTACAGGTTCGATCTTTATCTTTTTGGATGCTGCACTATTAGAAATATCATCACCACCTGGTTTCTCTTTTGAGTGGTTTTGAATGCAGGAGTAATGTTCTGAGCATGTTGTGGTGTTGGCTTAGCAGGTTTGTTATCCTCTGGTTCTCTTTTGGGTTGAACAATTTGTTCCGGAACAAGTACTGGCGATGGTGGGTCATCTTCCTGTTGGATCAAACAATGTCAAAGATGAATTCTACTGCATGCTATCATTTAAGCATATGCAAATGATAAGAAGAATGGTAATCATTACATCTGTGTCTTTGTCATCTTCGTCGGACTCCAACCCAGCAGCTCGGCGGAGTAGTAGCTTTTTTAGTTCCTGACCGGACTTGCTGAGGTTGTTGCCGCTGTCGCCAAGTTCATTCTCATTGTCATCCTGTGAGTATTATGACCAGGGACTCAGATATAGGCATCTAACAACGGTAGTTCCGGTAACGGTGGCATCATATACTTATACATAAAGTAGTATACAAGAAGCATATTGCAGCAGGCACATCATTATGTGTCTACCTGCTTAATTTCTGGTGGACCACCCTCAGGATCAGCTCAAATCATTCTTCCTCCGTGTCAATGTCCAGAGCCTCATCATCATCAGTGAAGATCTCTTCGTGCTCCCAGTCGTCACCTGAGACAGAATCAAGGCAAGATGCATATTAAAAGGCCGTGAAACATGGCCACAGTAATATGGTATACAATCCTTTTTATTCTTTGTCCTGTGAACATATTGTATAAAGGACAAATATGAGTCTGAAAAAAAGGATTAGTATTTGACCAGCATACCTTTCTCAATTTCATCGTCCAAATCAAAGTCTCTGTCCTTTCCGCCTTCCTCGTCGTCCTCCTCCATGCCCTTTGTTGTAAGCCCATGCCTGTTTTCCTTGAAGTCCCCCCTTCTTCGCCCTCCTCTCCTTTGTCAGATTGATCTCCATCCTCATTCCTATCTCCCTTTTGGGGGAACCCCACCTGTTATCCCTTCATTCACATTGTCAAGCTTTTTCACACCTGAACTAAAAGCAGCTGCTCCATTTGCCGCTGCCTTCATCATCCACCGTTCATACCCAGATGCACTACTTCTCCTTCTATTCATCTTCTCTTCAGCTTCTTCCAATGTCAACTGTTTGTACTGCGCAACTTTACTGAAGTTATACCTGAAAACACATAAGAAAATTGTAAGGATCATTGATGGAATCAGGATACTGGTCCTAGAGAAATCCTATGAGAAACTTTTTGGCACATATTAGTAATTCTGCAGCTTGCAAGTGTTACAATTTCTTTCCAAAACTTGACAAAAACTACGCACCTTCATTAAACAATATATCTTGCAAAGTGTAATGGCATAAAAATAGAGCGGGATAGTACCATGAACCAACTGGAATAGCATTGAACTCCTTGCCCTGCATCATCATCAACAAATAGTATGTAGCTGTTGCAGACTGCGAGCCCTCAGTTTGGCCTTGATACTGATATTCACCTGTGTCATCCTCCAGAATCCTGGCTTCCTGTTGTAGTATTTCTCCTGTTTTGTCAAATATGTGTGCTCATTGTTAACAGGGGAAACATCAGCTAATATCATTAAGTTGAAATTGCCCAGAACAAGCTACTGCACATGGATTTTGTGTCATGTACATTTGCCAATTGATAATCAAACAGAACTCTTTCGATGACTTGAAGTTAAATTATCTACTGCACATTTTTGTTCTATGACGATCTTAGACATTTAATTCAGCAGAGCAATCAAAAAACAACAAGTACAGCGTTATCTGGGCGTTCAGCCATGACCTGTTAGAGAATTAACAGAGGCCCCCGCCGTACATTCATCAGAAAATGATACAATGTATCAAAGCATAGTCAGGTTGCATACCACATATAGACAGTGATGATCATCCACGGTGAAGAAAGACCAGTACCCGCATTGCCGGTCTGCTGCCGTCCTTGCATGCCTTCCTTACGAAGAGAGACCACCTGTTCTTCCCCGCGTTCTTCTTCTTCGACAAGGGCGGCAAACCGGTGTTGAACCTGCCGATCGAGTAGGCCTTCTCCGTGGCGGTATCCACTCGAACGGCGTACTCCTGCATGCCGTGGGATCGCACAGCCAAAGTTCAGGGAAAACAAATTAAACCCAGATGAAGCT